>BJBW01008230.1:110923-228908 GCA_004320125.1 Scolopax mira
CCAACTCCAAAAAATTCAGTGAAATTCAGTGAAATAAAGCTTCTATGTGAGTTGGGAAGCTCCAAACCATCTTGACACGCTGTGCAAATGTCAAAACATAGTCCTCAACATTTATTGCAGCAGAAGCAGCATTAAAAATTGCTGTCTGATTCTTTAATATAATTTAATACATTATTGTTTTAAAAAAATAGTACTGCTAGTGGTTATAGTTTGCATAGCAAAACTTTTTATTCTATTTTTAAAGAATAAAGCTTTTAAGACACCAATAAACTGAGATATATGTTTGCCTACATGTTTCAAGGATGTTAATAATGTCAGGAAGATTGGTCCTGTGGCTAAAACTCTGAATTGATAGATGAACTTAAATTCTGGGATCTTACACAAACTTTCTTTGTGACGTCAGATGATATCTCTGTGCCTCAGCTTCCAATCTACAATTACTTTTTGTACACATTTGTTTTATTTTCCGTTGACATTGCCTGTGTTTTGGAGGCAAGGACTATGTTTTTATGCAATGGCATTCTATCTGGAATTTTCAGAACAAGTAGTACAACTGATAAATAACAGAAGTATTTAGTTCAAGGCTCAAACAAACAACTGAGCACCAAGAAAAAAAACCTTACTTTTGCTGTCTGGTAAGAAAGCATAACAAGAAAATTAAAAATAAATATTTAAAAAAAACCACCTTTGAACAATTCCTTAACAGTATATCCAGTCTAATTTCATAAACTCAAGAAATATATTCACTTGAAATATACCTTTCTGACTGTGTTACTTCTGCAACTGAGAAACAAAAATTTTATAAGTCTGTTCCTTTTAGAGAAAGAAAAAATGTATTGTTAGTTAAAAATATCACTGTTATAATTTTCTCTTGATCTTAAAGATTCTTTAAGTAGGTATTCCACTACATATAAAATTCAAAAGCTGAAAATTTTTTTTTTCAGAACTTCTCCCTTACATGTCATCTTCATATTATGCAGTTCTCTAGATATAAAGGCTGCAAAATTATTCAAATTTGTTACATAGATTCATTTCAACATAAAAAGACATGTTTGTTTCACATTGCTGTTGAGGAGAAGCAGTTTCATTTTTATTCTGACTGGTGCTGAAACTCTGTGCATTCTCCTCTTTTTCCTTTTTTTTTTTTTTTTTTTTAATTTTAATCTGTGGTTTCAGGTGTAGTTTGTTACTATCAGTGGACTGGAACACTATAGATTATCAGGGGACTTCCAGGTGTCACACAAGAAGAATGACTGTTTTCCAGAACAAGCTGTGTAGTCCCCTAGGCTCTAGCATAAATGAATATATGAATGTTGCTAGGTATAGAAAACATTTCTGAAAAGTTAATCCCATGTTGTGTTTGAATGTTAAGGAAACCATCTACTCGTTTTGAGGGGTTTAACCTTTCTTCAGGAGGTAAGTCTGGAACAATGGTCCTTATTTACAAAGGGTTTCCTTTATTTTCCATAAGGAATACAAAACCAGAATTTCTCCTTTGCTGGAGCTGCTCCTTCCTTAATGTAAGTACACATTGCCATAGTTGATTCATTCAAATACAGATTATTGCAGTAATAATAAGTGACAAGCTATGTGTTATTTTGAAATAACACACATTATGGTTCACATCATGTCTTCAGAGACCCAAGTAATGTGTTATTTCACATTGACAAACGCTGCAAAGTGTTTGCACTTATGAATAAAATATTCTCCATGTAACTCGACTTTCAAGTGTGCATTGTGCAACAGCGTTAGGATGTGGGCCTCACCACAGTCATCCAAAACCTCTGTCACCTTCCTCTTGGATTGCTGTTCTCCCTTCTGGGACACTCGTTCAAAGCTTTTGGAAAGACATCAGTGGACTTGGATCAGTCCTTTAAACCAGTTGTGCCTGCTTGCTACTGCTTTGGTCCAGATGAGATTGTGGATGTCATTCGAGTCTTCAGTATTGCCCTATGGAGGTGCAACCTGGAGCCTATTAAATTCCATAGGAGTCTTCCTGCTGATTTCGGTGGCCTACAAACCGGGCTGCAGCCTTTGGTTGGAGCTGATGTTACAACACTCATTCTCTTTCTGGACTCAACCCCAACAGCTAGCCTTACCTGAGGGGACAGGCCAAGGTGAGGTACTATTAGCTTGCCCGGGATTTCTGACAAAATCTTTTAAGTGGTATGTAAACAGTGCTAGATCTTGCTAGGCAAGATGAAAAAGTGCATTAACATACAGGAATGATGCAAGGGCCAATTTTTACACAGACATCTGCCAGCTAAACGCAACTCTTGGTTTGGTCCCTTGAAACCAAGCTATTAAATTTGTGTGGTGACTGAGAATTAAGAATGGTAACATAAAGCAGCAAATGACCTGGTGTTACACAAATTACTTTGGGCCCTGAGCGAAGCCTGTACTATGTCTTTCATTAGACTGCTCAGGGTGCTACAAGTCTTCTGGGGCACGCAAATGTATGGTCCAGGCCTGCCCACTGGAGCCTGTTCCATTAGCGACAGTGAATATGTTCTCACATAAGAAATATCCAGGGCTGTGCTTTGTTGCAAAATCCAGAAAAAATGTGAATCAAATCATCAGCACATCTTTTCCAGTTCCAGTGAAATTTACCTCCTACATAACATTTCCAATATAGAAAGTATTTCAAGAGGAAAATCTCACATGGATTAATGTTTATTGGTTGCCAAGGCAATCGTTTGGAGACCTCTCTAGCACAAAACAGATACTACTATAAGCAGAAGTAGATTAGTGTGAGGAGAAAATTTATCGACTTTAAGAAAGACAGTGTTCTGAGTGTTTGTTATACCTTTTGGAGATTATATTAATTTTGCTTCGATTGTTTTTCCATTCATTGCTGTACTTTTATACTGTTATTTGTGTGACAGGAGAAGTTCAATCTCCCCATGAGGAGGAAGTTCCACTCAAATATGAGAGAAAACTGCTTCACAGTGAGGGAGCCCTGGAACAGGCTGCCCAGGGAGGTCATGGAGTCCCCTTCTTTGGAAATTTTCAAGACCTGCCTGGATGCAGTCCTGAGTGACATGCTCTAGCTATGGGCAATCCTGCTTCGGTGGGGGAGTTGGTAATGCCAAGGTCATACTGTAGTCTTTGGGAGACACAGGAAAAGGACACAATCATAACAGTCCTGCATTACCCAAATTTTGAATGGGGAAAACAAACAAACAAAAAAAAGAGTATTAATTGATTTTAATTTTGAGGAGTAAAAATAAGGAACTTTAGCAGATGCTACTGAGACTGACAGCTGAGAAAAAACTGTTGAGATATAAAGGAGGAAAATAAACACTGAGAATTTCTGTATTTATTTATTTTGAGCAAATAATGTCTTTAATTTCTCTTTTGTAATCATAGGAGAGTATCAGTATATTGGGCTTTTCCAAACCAAACATGACTATAGATCTAAGCAAAAGAAGGTGTTTAAAACAACATTCACTCTGAATCATTTCAAGCCTAGCAACAGATTACAAGGGCATTACAGACAGGAACAGAGCTGAATCCTGCACGTTTTTGTTCCTGAGTATATTTGTACCAGCTCTTCCCCCTTCTTATACCACCATCATGATACAACCCACTGTTATGGAAGAAGTTACCATGTTCCTTTAGAGCTGAACATGCCCAACTACTTTCCAATTATTGCTAGGTTTTGTTTTCTGCCATTTTGCATCAGCAGCTCTTTTTACAGTTCTTCTAAGCAAATCAGAACAAAGTGATAATGAATTTTTAGATTCTTTGACTGATTTCAAATTATATTCAGTTTTATCTATACTCTTTGATATTTCTAAAGCAGCTCTGAACCTCAGTTTTTCAAAGGTAGCTAGTCAGCAGAAGTGTTGGATGTTTAACACCTTTGAAAGTACTGTCTTTTAAGAGAGACAAGCCAATTCAAAATAATATTGCTCATTCATCTTTTAAAAGTTATGTGTTCTTCTCATCTCTCTCACACTACACATTTTTAAAACCATGTCCATAGTTCATAGATCACTTTTAATCAGATGTCAAGGTAGGCTGTATTTTCTAGTGGAAAAATCCATGTGTATATTCTATATGTATTATAAGGTAAGATAAAAATATTACAAGTACATGATATTATAGAGTCTTCTGGATACTAGAGAGAGGAAACAATCATAAAATAAAATAAAATCTTGAACCTTTTGCCAGAAATCCAAGACAAACTTTTCAGACTTGCAAACATATCACCCAATCTTCTTACCTAGTTGTTTCTTTTAGTTAGCATAGTGGTTTTCACTGTCCTGAAGTAGGCCAGGCCAGTTTTCTGATATTTTCAGAAAATGGATCTGGATCAGATCCATCTCTACTGGATCAGATGGCTGCTCATCTCTCTCACCATGGATTCTATTTGCATCTCACATAAGAGTTCTCTGTTTTGTCATCCTGATTATTTACCTGAGAGACTTTCAGATGAGATCATGTCGCTGTCTTTATCAGAGATATGGCCATATCAGCGATATGGCAAGATTCTAATTCCAATATTTTCCAAGGATGGTGCAGAGTACCCTGACAGAGTCTAAAAGTGATGAGAGCAAACAGGTTTTAATATCTAATTGTCAGAGAACTCAGATAGGGGGTGCTTTTCAACTCAAGGACTGAAGGTTTTGCAAAGCTTGTTCAGTGCAAAGGTTTCTTAACTGTGCATAATAGTGGTCACCTACTCCTCAAGTTGTAAATATGTAATGAAAGCAGGTGTTTGTTTTCTCTTGATGATGATGACCCCAATGAATTTGGCACATTTTTCCTTAGAATGTGAGTGGCTATTTGTATTTCCATTGTAGGTTTGGCTCAAGTTCATGTTTGGTCAGTCATGAGACAGGGCTCCAGAGGCACCAGGCAGGTACTGCAGTTAAGAGTGTTTGCACTGTATAACCCAAATGCCACCTATTTAATCATGCTACCTTTCTTAGAGGAGCTTCCCAGCATGGATGAGTATTATTGATTTGTGGCTATGTCCCTGATTGCTGAACAAATGAGAAGAGTATGAAGGTCACAGGGATTCCAGGCAGGGCTGCCAGAAGAAACCTGGCTATTACAGTGGTCTGTGAAAACAGTTTGATATTGGATCCACTCATGCCACTGTTGGGATCCCAAATATGCAGTGAACAGCTAATTTCTTGCATGGGTGGTAGGAAATGACCTTAAATGTTATTCTGTCATGCTCTGTAGGAAACATATACAGGTACGTTACAACATTCAGTAAGGCAAAGCTTCCTGTTCTCTGTGATCTCAAAGCTCCCAAGAAATGTGTGGCATTATGCCAGCTCCATCTGATGCATCTACAAAGTGTGCTTAGAGATCAGCTGTGAGCTTGCTAAGGTGGCTAATGCAGTTGTCAATATGCTTTTGCCACACAATTTTTTCAAGAGTAAGGAGCTCTGTCTGCTGTAGAGCTCAGCTATAGAGAAAATATAGTCTGCAAACAGACATAAGAGGCCCAGAGTTTTGGAAATTATTCCAGGCATACAGACAAGTGGTGGGGTCTGATGAAGTAAGTCCTGACTAATGATCAGGGCTCGCAGTATCTGTGGCATTGATCATCCTATCCCTGTGAGGCAGGAGGAAATGCAGCAAAATCAGAATAGGGAACTGATGCTCTATAATAAGAGTCATAGGCCTAAAATATTCCTCTGGATGTGAATATAGTTTCTCTGAAATTAAAAATAAGTAGAAACAGACAGTATAAACCTTGAGAACATGGCCCTATGCTTTAAAAATCTGTAATAAAGTGAATCTAGACACCAATAGCCATTTCTTCTCCCTATGCCTATGAAAGCAAGTGCAAAAATGTGTATGGGCTTGACAATGTGACTTTTCCATTGAGTTTAAAGCAGCAGCCTCACAAAGTGGAGTGCAAGGCTTCAAACCACGTTTCAGTAAGAGGAGTTTAGTCTCAAACTGTGATTTGTATGATTTGTACCTTCAAAACTAAAAGAAACTTCTTAATTCTTCAACCGCTAAATGGAGCTGATGTTACCAAAGAGGTTCAAATCCTCTTTGAACCACATCTGGAGGCTGAAGGAAGAAAAGTATTGATATTATTAAAAATGAACTATGGACATTAAAGGGGATTTATCTTCAATAACTTAGGGCAGAGTTACAATTCTCTTGAGGCAATTACACTGATATTAGACTTCTGTTTACCGCAGTGTTGTGACTTGGGGGAACATTAAGTTACAGAAAGATGACAGCATTGTGTGGCAAAATAATTTGCAGTATGTGATAAATAAACCTCTCCACTGCATTTGATAATGTGCCTGTGACCCAAATGCTGATTAGGTCACATTAAAAAGGGAAGAGTTATCACTGAAGAGTCAAACTAAGTAATCCTGAAAAGTTATGCTTCTCTACTGAAATAAAAAGAATTGCAGTTGCTTTACCTGGACAAAGTTTGGCTTTGTAATTTTGCTTAAGAAAACTGATGGAATTTAGGTTTACCCTGGACTTCTGAGGTTTACCTTAGGCTTACTCAGGACTTACCCTGAGTTCTTGGCCACTCACTTACATGAAAATATCTTACCTTTTTTTTTTTCTTAGATGCATTGATTTTTAATAGTAACAGTTCATTGCTCTTAGAGGCTAAGGATATAAAGAAAGCAAGATACTGAGAGGAGAGAGAACATCTTTTAATTAAAACTGGAAAATTAGAAAATGTAGTCAGGGCTTTGGCCATACACAGAGTTCTTCAAATCTGCAATAAGGAATAAGGGCTATTAAGAAATAAAAATATAAAGCTTTTGTTTGATCGGTTTTACAATACTATACATTTCAGAACATTACTAGAACTCTGGCTGAGCAAAGTGAAAAGGCCACCCTTGCATCTCTTGTACATTGCCTTGGATTTCTCTTTGGGATTCATATTGGAATTTGTATAGAAAGTAAAAACTCTAATAACTAGAAAATAAACCAAAATAATCAGTTATGAACTTCAGCAATGTGAAATTCTTATACTGAGAGTAAGTGCCTGTCTAAAGGGATTTCTGTTCATCTTTCTTTATAATTCAGTGTGATACTGTATTCCATCACTAGCAGCTTAATTTATTTCTTTCACCATCTGTTCTTTTTTTTTTTATTCCATGCCAAAAAATCAATAGTGCTCAATAAGAAAAACAAAGCTATTCTGTAATTCAACTAAACTGGTTTTATGCTGTTGTTATTCAGAATATATTGGCCTATTTCTTACACAGGTTTTGTTTAGCTAACCAAACCTTTTGTTTTCTAAACCTGTTAAATTTGAAACAGTAAATACTGTGTGTGAGCTGTTAGTGCCAGCACTTTTGTAGCCGTTACTTAATGATTATCAGGCCACTAGGGTTTTAATGATAGGCAAAGGCTAAAGCCTAATAATAAGTGTGGGTGCCCTTGCCACAGCTCTGTCCAACCCCTCCCTGTACAGAACAGGCTGAGCCACTGACAAAAACAAAGACCACTAGTCAAAGCATTTTCCATGCCAAGCTGTATTCATCTGGTGATACCTTGAAATGTCCTTGTGTGTTCCCTGAATGGACAAAACAATTATGTACATTTTGTGCACTCCTAGAACTACAACTTTACTATCATTAACACCTTCTGTCCCTGGGGAGATATAAATATATATGAGTCTTCAGAATACAAAGTATTTGCTGAATACAGGACCAAATGAAAACTAAAATCAGGAATGCAGAAACTCTCCGGGGGCAGGGGGTCTGAAATAGAGCAATGACCACAAGAGGTTGTTTGTCAAGATGATGTCCATCCAGCTGTGATAGGCTTACATAGCAGTCTTCATGCCACACATTGCAGAGAAATGATGGTAAATGAGAATGTTTAGTAACCTCACAATGGAGCTTCAGAACTATGATCATTCTTCTGGCCTTAATGGGAATATGTTTGATTTAGGTAATTTAGCCATTGAAGAGTGATGTTCCAGAAAGCACTGTAGCACGTAGTTCTAACTATAGAACTATAGTTAGAACTGTAGCATCTATAGTTAGAGCTCTAGCATAGTTCTAACTATGTAGAACTCTCATAGTTCTTAGCAGATTATACTCATTCATTCTGTATAAGAAATAAAGGATAATAAAACATATTTTTCTATGGAAAATAAAGTTAGTTCTACAGAATTCCTTTCCACAAGCACTTATAATTTAATACAATTCTTTCTTTCTACTAAATACTACTACTATAATACCAGGAATTATGTTGGATTTCAGATTCATATCCCAACTGTACAATTCAGGATATGCTTCAGACCTGTTTATTCAAATAATTTTATTCAGACTGTGGCTAAGATAAACAGAGAAGCAATTTGAAGAAACTTGACGCAGGTTTTTCTGAAAGTCTAGTAGACATAATGATTAATATTTCCAGGAAGGCTGATGATTAGACAAAATAATGGTATAGAGAAGAGCTTTCAGAAAAAAAAAAAAAAAAGATGGAAGAGAGCTCTTACTGAAAATTACTGGTAACCAAAACCACCTGCAAAAATACAGTATTTTCAATAGAAGTCCTTAAAGTTAAAACACTAGTGAAAATAATACAATTATTAAATTAAGGATAATTGAGAGATAAAATATTGAGATTGATATGTGGAAAAATTGTGTGCTTGCTATTTTTCCTCTCCTATTTCAAACAGTGCATGATATTCATTAAGGATTCACTCAAATGGATGCGATGAAAGACAAAAAAACTAGCAGGAAAAATATAACATAGCTTTACACAGTTATCATTCTAAGATGCAGCTCTTTGTCAGCTACCAATTCATCAGCACCATGAGTGCTTGCCTTCTGCACCTAAAAACATCCTCATTCTAACAGTGCTGTTTTCTCTTGAAGTCTCATTTATCTTCCTACACAGGTCATTAAAGTTTGAACCTGCTTGCTTGAAGTTGTGTCTATGGCTGCCACTTTCTCTGTATCCACCCCCACAGTGTTCTTGTGCTCCCGAGATCTCTTTATTTCAACAACAGCAGCAGCAAAAGTACTGGAGTTTTTGCTGATACAAAGCTGAGGAAATATCTTGGTTTAGTTTCATCTGAGGTTCAAATTCTAACAAGTTGAAGTAGTTTTCCCTGAACTACAAAATCTCACTTCTAGTGGGACTTAGAGTGATAAATTTTAGAGTGTCTACTCTCTGTTGCATAACACATAGTACTGTACACAGTACACTGCCATTATCTTGGATATTTTTGCTTGCTTTGTTAGCTCACTGATTCTGTTTTAGTTACCCATGTGCTATGACAGAAAACCCTAATTCATCATCATGCTTGTGCCTGCTTGCTTGAGGAAAGATCTTGACCATGTAGACTGCTGCAGGAGTAGTGGGACATATCCAAAAAGAAGGTTTGAGTGTCTTTGTGAAAACTACATTAGCTGTTTAAAAAAAGAATATAGTACTTGTGAGTATCCTCAAGTTGGTAATTGTCCAGCCTGTCTGGGCCTCTGTGCCAGTGTTTGACCATCTTCATGCTGGAGAAGTTTGTCATGATTTCTGACCAAAATTTGCTGTGTTGCCTCTTGTCCTGTCACTAGGCACTTTAGCAAGAGTCTGCATCAGTCTTTTCTATCACCTCCCATTATGTAGTTGAAGTCAATGGAAAGATTAATAGGCAACCAGCATGAATATTTAGGGGTCAGTACTGCAGCATACTATAGTAGAAAGTAATTATAAAGATTCTAGGAGATCAGCCAGTACGAAAAGTGCCAGGCCTATTTTTTACTGGGATAGAATAATTATATATGTTCTATACTGGTATACTGACACCTGGCTGACATACAAGCTAAATTCTTGACTTAAGAGCAGACAGCATTTGATTTTAATATAATTTTAGATGATTATTATTTTTAATCAAAATGTAACTGGATTCCTTGTAAAGCTTGAGATATTTAAACCTTTTTTCTAGCCCTCCTGTGTTTTGATACCACCCAGCATGTGTTTTGATTCCATGTTTTTTTCTACTGTTGTGTTACTACAAATATTTCAGGCATGATTGTTTCTAATGATTGGCTACATATATTCCACCTCTGGTTCATATGCACTGTATATATGAAATCTGATTATTCTGGCAACTGCTGGGACTGCATCTGGCTTCTGGGTAACATCACCTCTTCCTGCACTCAAATTGGATGGAGTGAAACCAACATTCCCTTGGTTCCTTCATAGCTCATTTTGACTTCTCTGCATGCAATATGACTTTTGATACCAAGACATGAATAGCAGGGTGGACAGTGAGGTTATTCTAGCTAGTACATTTTGTATGGAGGAGCTGAATTCTTACAGTTTTTTCTTTTATGGCCCTGCTTAGTTAGGTAAAATGAAAATAAATCTTTGTGATGGTAGAGACAGGTTTGTTTCTTACTGTGGCTCAGAATTGTGGAGATGCTGAAGGAGGACAGCTGGTGTAGACAGACACTCCAGTAAGTCAAGAAATTGAGGAAGAACATCTGTAGGAGAAAGAAGAATATTTGACTTCAACAAGGCAGTGTCATCTTCTCTTCTTAGCCAAATCACTTAAGAATAATTCAAGAACATTACTATATGTTGTGCACTTTAGAAAAGCATGTGGGAGTAATTCAGAGGAATCTGAACAGGCAACTGAGTGTTCTGCTTTCCTCCACATGAGTGCTTATTAATTACAGGTTACTGGAATAAGCAAAAATGCATACCAAAATCTAGCTTCTGTGGCA
This sequence comes from Scolopax mira, assembly GCA_004320125.1. Taxonomy (NCBI): domain Eukaryota; kingdom Metazoa; phylum Chordata; class Aves; order Charadriiformes; family Scolopacidae; genus Scolopax; species Scolopax mira. The sequence continues at coordinate 121,615 of BJBW01008230.1, forward strand.
CATATCTTTAAATGTGGTAAAGAGGAGCTCAGGTGTGCCTTATTAGAGCTCTAAAAATATTACATACTCAAAGCATTCCAAGATTTCTTGGCTTTATGAGGCCACAGTTGACACACATCATGTAGAGTCAGGCTTTATTTCCTTTTGCTTTCATTTGATATTCTTTGTTCATGAACCAGCTAAGAATCTTCATCTTTCCTGGAACCACAGTACAATTTTGTTTTTGTAAAAGAACTTTTACTTTCTAGCAATTTGCTTTTTATACCATGTATTCATTAAAATTTCCTTTTCGTTATATAAAACAATCATTTGAAGAGTTATGAAGATCCCTAGTTTCTACTGTGATCCTCATGATGAAGTTAGCCCATGTCCTATTCTGTTTTCCAAAAAAAAAAAAAAAAACGCACAAATTTTGATCAGATCATCTACTTCCCATCTACTTATCTACTTCAATCCACACCCATGGAACATACTCCCCATCATTACATGGGGAAACCAAACAGCACAATTATTATTTTTTTTTTAGTTTGATAGAACTAAAAGTTCTACAAGAAGTAAACTTGAGAGCTTCTCCAGGTTCTTTGTACAAGTCAGGTCAATGCAACAGTGGTAAAATACAGCCTGGTAATTTCTATCCTAGTTAAAATGGCTGTTATAAGGCCGGGGCTATAGGGATTCAGACTTTCAGAAGCAGCTGTATCTCAAAAATATTCAGGGAAAATATATGGGAATATATATATATATAATATATATATTCTTTTTCACCTGGCACTATACCTTATCAGATGCTGCAGGCTTTTAAGTCTCTTAGCAGCCTGTTTTTGTTTGCAAGGTCAATGTTTGCTTGCATCAGAACTATCATCCATGGAAAACGATGGTAGAGGCATTTTCTACTCTTGAATAAATCTGTTTCTTCAAAACATCTCTCTCTAACTGTTGCTATGAGCTGTGCTTCTTCTTCATTGCTACAGAGTCTAGCTGGAGCCTGAACTGTCAAAGGAATTTAAGACTGGTTGAGCCTGCTCTTCCCTGTATACCTCTGTGTGTGGGAGTCAGGAGAGGGTGAGATCATTCAGTGCACTGCAGAGCCCCAACAAAGACTCCTGCCTTACAGGGTCTGAATTCATATTTGTGGGTCTAACACACACATCAGGGTGAAACTGCCAGAAACAGCTCCTTCTCAGCTGTTCTTTTGCTAAGTAATTCTTCTTTTGCTATCTCTAAGGTAACTGGAATCTTTATGCTTTTTATCTTTCAGCACATCAAATGTATCAGATAATAGTTAAGTTAGAACAATAGGAGATGGGATGCTGTGTCAGCATGTGGGCTGCAAGTGGAACAAAAGAGTCTGCTTAAATTCAGTACGTTCTGAAAATACGAAGTTAGTGGCAATGTTCAGCCATGCAGTAACAGGCCATAAAAGGAAAATAAGTTACTCTTAACGCTGCTGTTCTTTTGTCTTTCTGTATCAACATTCCCTTTTTTCTTAAACAGACAAAACATATTAGCACAGTATTTTTTTTTTTTCATTCTGAACTCAGTAAATACCTTCACTGTTTCTTCCAGACTATTCTTCTGAAACCTCTAGTTGGGTTTGTTAAGTCTCACTGTGCTCTTTGTGGCTGTGATGCATATGCTGTCCAGCAGCTAGAGTGAGATTTGGGGAATGCTGAAGTCAAAAGGACCAAAATTTGTTCAATGTGCTGAAATTGTTACTTAAAGACCATTAAGGTAATGTTTACCTATGCCCCCTTTATCTGATATTTACCAGATTGTCTCATGAAAATATTTCACAGGGACCTTTAATGTGGTAGTGTAACAAAGGCAAACAGCAGGAATAGCAGTGTGATGTGTTCTTTCTACCCAAAGACTAAATTTAGATGAAAGACGAGGGCTATTTTGTAGAAAATATCAATCCAGAGCAACTATTGCCTGTTCATGTTTGCATGATTTGTAAATGTTGTTACTTAGAAGGAGATTGTGTTGAGATTATGTGAGAGGATGACAAATGAAAACGTGATTAGTAGATGAACACCTACATAGCTTTATTGCATTCTATTTATGCTATTTGAGAATCTGGTCGAAATTACATCTGAATTCCTGTATCTGATGTATCTGACATGCACACACTGCAATACAACATTTGAGATTTCAGTCCTCTCTCTTTCAATGAAAGCTATGGATCCTCATTTGCCCAGTAATATGGAAGCAGCAGTGTTTACACTCCACTGTAGCCCTCAACTGCTTTACAAGGATCAGTATGTACCACATCTCCAGTTGCCCATTTGGTTGCTTTCTTCTGTTGCTAACAGTAAGGAAATGATTACCCTGAGAAATACCTCAGGAAAAAAATCTCCTTACAGGAGATTAATGAGTGTTGGGTTTGTTCTTTTTTGTTTTTAATAACAGGAGGAACATGCCTGCAATGCCCTATTATTTTGTGTTAGATCCTAATTTATCAAAGCTAAATCAGTACACAATTCATAAGGAAAAAAATATGATTACAAGACACCAATTCAACCTCCTGCTCAAATCAAGACCATATTCAGAATTAGTTCAGGGGGTTTTGTGTCTGATTCAGTCAAGTTTTGAAGATTTACAAGAATGAAGACTCCACAACCTCTCTGGTGGTTGTTCCAATTAAGATTTTTTTTGGTGTATCCCATTCAGTATTTCCCAGTTGCAAACTGTGCATGTTACCTCTTGTCCTTTCACTGTGCACCTGTGGTAAGAGTCTGCTTCTTCCTTCTTTGTAATCCCCCAGCAGGTAATTGAAGACAATAATTAGGTCACCCCTTAGCCATCTCATTTTTCCACAGACGTTACTTGCTCAGGCACAGTAAGTTCCAGTCTTGTGATGCTGTGTCAGCCTAATATGGCAGTTCCCCACAGTTCAGGTCAGCACAACTTCAGGATTTTTTGTTTCACGTCATGGAGATATTCCACAATTAGGATCATACGAAGAAGCTTTAAAGCATTTATTTCTTCTGCACTGCCCAAGTAAATGACTGAGAATGAGACTCAGGTCCTATTGTTTATTACAGTGTGGCTTGATCTTTGTATGAAGGGTAAAGCACAGTGTAATTAGTGTTATTAGCTGTGAAAATATTAATGTTTACTAAACTGGTTTAATACACCTGGACAATAAATGATGCTTACTTTCTCTCACACCAGATGCTCATCTTCATATTTACACTCCATGGGTAGTGGTAATGCAGATAAACATTTCAATGAATCAAATTTTGGAGGCAAAGGATTGGACACAATTAGAGTATTAACATTAGATAGTAATTGCTGGCATAGTTAAATGTTGGTTTATTTAAATATAGCGACCAAATTATAATGGGCTCTAATGTATGGGAATGAATTGCACTCTTGTTATGTTCACTGAATACTTAGCTATATCCTTTATGTAAACATTCTACTCACAGTAATCCAGTAAGGACATAAGGTAGAGTCTGTTTATTTTAAGAGGTAAACCACTCAGGATTATACAGGAATTAGGATATGCATGCAGATATAGAGTTTACAAATGTGAGGAAACTATAGGTTGTCCGTTTCACTTGCTTTTACTCCACGGTAAAATGTGGAGTATCTTCACCTAATTGTAAAGCAGTCTATATTCGTTATTTACAGAAACATTTTAGTGTATGTAATCTAAATCAGAAGTTAAATGCTGTTGACGCCAGTAGAAAATGAGTGTGTACTAAGTTTTAAGACTTGAAAAAATAATGCACGTCTTCATAGTAAATGCCTTATTATTTGAACACTAATTAAATGTGCCTGGTACTTCCTGTAATAAATCAGTGGGTTTAGTTTCTTATAACCTGTAATAGTTTGGACTGAAAGTTTGCATGCTGAGCATCCTGCTTCATTATATTTGGAATTTTTTGGCCAAAAACATCACTTCTGGATGCAAATCTGTGGCATAAAGCCTGGAGTACCTCTACCACTGGGTCTGAATTCCAGAGAGGAAGCCTTGCTCCAGCAGCCCAATTCATATTGGAATTGCAGCAGTCCCACACAACCTTTGATTACACGATTTTTTTCTGCAATTTCTAAGGGACTTCTGCTGCCCTTGATGCACAGGATGGGGCTCAGTAAAGCAGCAAAGTGAGATCAGAGGTGCAGGTTGTGTGTCATTTGTTGCAGAATCTAGTATCTGTGTGATGAGCGAGGCAGGGGACAAAAAAGGTTAAGGTAGTTGATTCCTCTCCTGAATATCTCAACTATTATCTTGCTGCTCTATCATTCTTGTGTGCTTTGTGCCAGATGGTCCTTGACTGTGAGTTCATAGTTATTCTGGCTGTCTATCTGCCTTCCCTCCATGGGCATTTTCCTGTACTTGGCAGAGTGTGGAATAGTGGTTTGAAATCATGTATCTTATCATGTTCAATATTCTCAAAGATCAGGACTTCTTGAGACAAACTGAATGCTTAGTATTTTAGGGTACTTTTTTTCTTTCTTCCTGTGTCTACATCAATTTGGAATCATAATGACTTCTCTTCCATTGAATCACGTTTCTGACTCAGATTTTTGCTATAGGAAGGATGAAAAGCAATTTAATAATTCTCTCTTCCAGACTAGCATTTGAAGACTATATGGTCATTAGAGTAAATACTGAAAAAACTCAAAAAGAAAGATAAATGTGATATTTCATCCATTCTGCACACTAAACAAAGTACAAATAACATCAAATATATATATATTAATCCAAGTCACCTACAATTAAAGTACTACAATCCAGTTGAAAGTTCATACCTTTTGCAGAATGAAATATATTTGATACATTTGATTCATTTAATTTAGGTTCTTAACTTTGTGTAGACTTGATCTCTTTGTGGAGATCCTCAGGGGCACTTTGTGACTTCCACTGACCTACATATTAGGTCAGACACTCAAACTACTTCATGATATAACTAAAACTTGGGCCCAGATCAGGTATCCAAGCTAGGTATAGTGCATACCATCCATTATTTTAATATTATTCTGAAGCAGTTCTCAAATAGCACGTGGAACATTATGACGTACATATAACATGCACGAACCAACACCAAATCCCTCTTCCCAAAACTCACTCTCAACTCACATGAGTTAGACTAAGGTAAAATAGAAAATTCCTGCTTTCCCTATGCAGATCATTGCAAAGCACGTGAGACTGAACATTTAATTGCAAGATAAGAAATGTATTTGGAGCACTGTGCATAAGAGTGTTACCCAGTGACATCCGTTGGGACCCTGTATTTTAGCTTAAAGTGCATACTTTTTAAAAAATGTTTCTGAGGTTATAAGGGTAAATGTTTTGGAGGAAGTTCCTGAAAACACAAGTCCTGTAGGAACCATACCCTTAATCTGTTGGCTTGATTCAGTTTTCAGCACAATCAATAAAATCCCACTGCCTTTGCTTGGCTTTGGATTAGAGCTCAAGGGTCATGAACTGGTTGAACTAAGCAGTGGAGCAGATGCAGGCTTCCTCAATTTGCAGACCTTTCTACGAGATTTTTTGTTCAAACTTGTTAGAATCTGAATCTCAGGAGTGCTTTCTGGAATATACATCTGCAAAAACCAACATATGCAGCAAATGTGTAAATTATTGTCTTAAATCTCAAAGCTTATACTTCTAAAAAGGGCAAGAGTAACTTTCCTTTTAAGGAACTGGGTACTACCTTCATATATGCCTCCAAGCTGGAAGACCTTCTCTTTTGTGGGGTGTTTATGCACTCCTTATTCAGCTGTTGTACTACAGTTTAATTAAGCGATACGCCTCTTAAACTGCAGTCAGCCACTATGGTCAGGGTGCTTCTCCTCAGACCACTGTGGAGAGTTGGCTGTTCTAATTTCATTTGTTCAAATTAATGTGTTAACTCCCTCTGAGGAGGTAAGTAGTGTGTCACAGCTGGAGGCAGGACCTCTGCACACGGATCTTTTTAGTTCATAGCAGGGTTCAGGCATGCAAATATTGACATTTTGAAATTGTTTCCCCAGTAGGTCAAATTAGTATTAATGGCTACAAAAAGAAAACACATCTACTCTGACACCTTTCACAATTAGACTAACTAGAAATAAACCCAAATGTTTGCCATTATATTAGAAGCCATATCAGCTGCTGCTGGAATTATATTTGTTGAAGGATAAAGTAAAACAAACCAAAATACTTTATCTTGAATATTTATTTGACAGCACAGAAATGGTCACAATAACTTTTGAAAACTTCGGAAAAGTTTAACTTTGGAAAAAGCAGTGTATTGGTTGTACACTGATTGGTAGTGGTCCATAGAGGCTCAGGATTCACTGATTTCAGGACTGAGATATCCATGCCTGAAGTATGTGTCAACAGGAAACCATCATCAGGAAAATTCATTTCCCAGCTATTTTAGAACTATGAATGTAATCTACAACATAATGCCATGATGCTGCTTTTTAATGTCTTTCTTGGGTATTACATAGTCTTCAAACATTATAAACATGTGGGCACTTTATTGTAATGTTGGGTTTTTCCAGATTTAATCAAAATCCTGCTAGATTATATGGAGGTTTAGAGACCTACTTTGTGCACTTTCATTTAAGTTTTATCCACATCTCCTGTAAATTAATTTGAGTTTACTAAAAGCAGTAGAGCCATACAGATATACCAATTTCTATCAGCTGAAATCTGGCACTTTAGAACCTATTTGGAACCACCCAGTGTTGCTTTACTTTCAAAACACTGAATCAGTGTCCTGTTCAATTTTAGGTCAATTGCAACTTTAAAATATTATTTTTAAATTTGGGGGCGGCAAATCTCTGGAGTATACCTCTAACCACAATGTGTTAGCATGTGACCATCAAGGAAAAATGTGAGTTCTCCTTTAACTTTCAGTGGGGGTTTTGTGTGAATGTTCCTCATCTGTCAACAGTGACTCATGGTATCTTGGATCAATGTGGGCATTTGGAAGCCTGCACAGCAGTTGACATACATATACACATGAATATTGCACCCAAAGGAGCATTCTTCTGGGGGGAAATTAGCAGAGTAACCAGCGGAGCTGCTGAGAATGAATAATATCATTGGCTCTGGAAGGGTAAGTGGAAAGTGCCCTGCCTTTTCCCCCAAAACATTCCAATTTTTAATGTGTCCTTTACATAAACCAAACTTACACTCAAGCTACACAACCTGTGTAAGCAATTCATTAAACTCATTGTTCAGGCGTGGCAATTTGGTGCCAACTGAGAATGTTTCCTGAATTCAGGTGAAAAAACGGTCCTGTTTTAAATCACTCAAAGTGCAAAGAAATGCAGACTGTGAAGTAGTGAACTAAATTAAAATTTGCAGTACATTTTGCAGAAAATGTTACTTTTTTGTAATTCTTATTTTGCATAATAAAGGAAGCAAACCCTGCTTTCCATTTCAGTGTGCCTGGGCCATTTCATTAATACCTTCAGTCTACTGGTTATTCTCTAAAGGCTTCTGTTCTGACAGGGACCCAATATAAATTATATGAATGTGATCTCTGATCTCTATCTTGGTAAGAAAAGTGCAGGTTTCATGGCTTGAGCAAAAAATGATATACTGAATCTCATTCCACCGGAGACTCAGTAACATAAAGCTTTCATTATTTATCTTCCCTGATGCAAAATTCCACTGAGCTTTCTTCCTGATGCTAACACTGAGGATAATGATGCTATTGTGTTGATGCAATGAATAAACTATCATTTTTTAAGATTGACAAGACACCTAGATCAGTGGTGTGGGTTAGATGTCCTTTGTGCTAGTACACAGAGAGAATAAATGAATTTAAAAAAATTAACTGGGAACAGATTAGTTTGAAGCATGGTAGGCAGTCACAGCAGCTTTCCCTTCTCCCCTCCCAGTTAATGTCATTGAACACAATATTGCTTGTTTTAATTGCTTTTAGAACAGTATTGTCACTTTTTCAATTGTAATTTGTGTGTGTGTCACCTCTCTCTCACTGACATTTGCTGCAGAAGTTGGGAGGAGATGGAGATGTGGCTGGATGTGCTGCAGTTTGGCCATTTCAGCTGATAATATCCACCAGGAACCCACCACGAGCTGGTTCAGGGGAGACTGGCTGAGTGCACTGAGAGTCAAAACATCCTGAAGTTGCTTTCAGTTATCTCTGAATCCCCTTCTGAGGCTGCTCTAAATAGAGCCTGATGCACCAGGTGATCGGGTGTTCAAACAAATCCAACTATATTTACGTTGATGTGTCCTTAAGCAAATGAACTTGTGCTCTGAGGTCAAGCACCACAAGGTTGTATCGAAATCTTGTCATGCATTAAGCCCAGCCAGACAGCAGGTGCTACCTGAGTGCTGATAATCCACTCACTTTCCCTCTTCCATCTCTACTGGAAATTGCTGATGGCTCTTCCCGGTGTTGTCTTTAAAGATGAACAAGTTCACTTAAAATCTGGACAAGTTATCTCAAAACAAAAGGTATTTAGAAGGTATTAGAGGTTAAAATGCTGTTACAGAAGATAGATTCACTCAGCGTGAAATACTTGCACTCACCCAGGGAGGCCCCAGAGGCTTTCAGGAAAGAAGAGAGAGTGGGGAGGAGTAGGGGTTGGGGAGGTCCCATTGGCAGCCACCGAACATGGTCCAGGTGAGGAGGAAGAGGCAGTGATTTTTTTGATCAATTACATTTCATTGTCTTGCACCTTGGCTTCGCTTCTCAAGACTCAAGTCATGGCTGCACTTTTATCTGCACGTGACTCAGAGGGAAATACACTGTTTCCAACAACAGCCAAAGCAGACACATGATATAAGGTTTCCATAATAGGGATTCTCCATAGTAGAAGATAATAGGGTTAGGTCAATCAGACAGTGATGGTTCCCCAGAACACTCTTTAAGTCTCCTACAATTTGAATTTCAGGAACTTGGTGAGCTAGAGTCTGTGTCTCTAACTTTAATAGCCTTTTAGGGGTTTCTTTTTCTTGATCTTATCACTTAGCCCCTTGAAACTATAAATAATTTTACCATCTAGAACAGGCCATGTCAAGAATTTCTGCAGCTTAACTCTATGTTGGGTGAAGTGGATTAAGAAATTTTAAGAAATTATTTTCCATCTTGTTCCGTATTTGAGTGTGCAATAACTACAAAAACATTGAAAGTAGAACTATTGCAGTTTGTGTAACCTGAAAGAAATTTAAAACTGAGAGAGCAGCATTAAGCATGGGAAAAATCACTTTAAAAGTTGAAAAATGGCATTGGGGGCTTTGCTGCTGTTTGATTATTAGTTATGTTTATGACATTTGGATGGAAGGGGAGAACTGGAAATTCCTTTTCAATGTACATAACTGAACTGTAGTTCAGTTGGAAACATTTGATAAGTAATGGTTAGTTAATTAGTTAATTTGAAGTAATATTTAATGTGATGGACACTAAATATATATTCCATATATTGCAGAACCACAGCAATCATCTTCTTTTACCTGTGGTGTAAGTTCATTGATTTTCATTAGGGCAAATTAAGAGCAAAGTTTGGCATCATTGCTTACTCTATTTTGGCACTGAATTCTGTGCCAGGAGGGTCAGTGGTTAGAAGATGTCACTCCTTTATTTTCCTGCAATTAAAGTGCATTAAATAAGCTGTCTGTATCTGTATATGAACTACACAGACAGTTTAACTGGTGTCACTGCCTTCAGCCCTTTGCTGAAATTCATCTAAACCCTCCCCTGTGGATTAGAAGAAACAAGAGGTATATCAGAAGAGAGAAGGATATAAATCTAAGCATAAATTTTACTTATCTATTCTATTAATGTGAAAAGATGGTTTCTCAGAGTGCTGGAGAAGTGCTCAGTTGTAAGTTGTGATCAAAGCGAATGATGGATCCCACTCTGCAAAAACAAACTTTAACAGAAGGAGTGTTGATAGCTATGTCTGAAATTGGAAATAAGAGGTCACTGATTTGTACCCATATAAGAAAAGCTGGACACAGTCCATCTAAGCCAGCTGTTACATAAAATATAATGATTTACCTACAAGCAGAACTACTCCAAAGACTATTTGCATCTTATTAGTCACAGGCCTTTGAAGAGTGTTAGATAAATGCAAGAGTTTCAAAAGTGATTTTCAAGCATAAAAAGACCTTTTTTCGAAGCAGGTCAAATGGATTTCCCATTGTAAATCTGTCCCTGAAGTTCTGTAAAATCAAGTACTACCTATTCTATTCTGCAATTTTACATATGTAGCTAAATTTCCAGGGAAGCTTCCTAACCCTACTATGCATACTAAGTATGCACCTTGTAAATAATTTGTGCAGTTTTATATTGTCAGATCAGTAATAATAATAAGTATACATATATATGTTAAAGAAGGACTTGTTTAATTTCAGACCAAATCTGCCTCTGATGGATTTTCCCCTACATCAGAGTATTTTAAGCTGTAGAAAGACACTCTCTTGAAGCCTCTATGCCAGTGAAAGAGTTCACTCACTGATGACTGACCCATTGCAGGTCACCCTCAGTCTCACACTGTCTTGAATTTGGAATCTAAATCCTTCACGGACCTACCCCATAAATCTTATCAAGAATCAATAGTAACTTGATGGTCAAATACCAAAGTCATGCTTGCAAACAGAACCATTGGGATTTTGAAAATTTCCCCTGATATTCCTAACAAACTTAGCACCTCGTATTTATTAATTCTTTTAAATTAGCTCACTTGTTTTTGAAGTACATTGACTTGGTACCTGAAACAAAGATTTCTTTAAGACTTAGAAAAAAAATTAATACTTTTTGTCCTGAAAAACGCATACACTTGCAGGAGGAAAGATTCTTTTTATCACAACTGCAACTAAAAAATACTTACTGACAATGCTGATACTTTGGACTCCTAATAGTTGTCCATGGTTTGTGAACCATAAGACTGGATTTTTGAACTTTTAGTTAGGAATAAGTGAATAAAGCAAAATTTCTCCAATTGTACCAAAAACCTAGCATGTAGACATTTTGTCTTTGCATGGAGTATATCTGACTTTAATTCATCATTATGATTAGGACAAATTATGGTCATATACCCTGAGCTAACTTCAAAGTACCTTGCCTGCTTAGCCTGGCATAGTACCCTAGTCATTCAACATGCAGCTTTGTTGAGGAACAATTAGATGAAGAACAAAATCAATTAATCTTTGCTGGCCTCGTAGCCAGTAGTTTGAGATGCTACAGGTACTTGAGTGAGTTTCAAGCTAGCTCAGGTGTATCCATACTGCAGCATGGTCAATATTTTGAGGAAGTAGATGTGCCTGTAGAGCAGCAGTTCCTTTTCTGCTTTGCTTTTGTTCTGGGAGGAAAAGTTCATGAACTGGAAATTTGTATCTTGCTTCTCTGGGAAACAATGAGTAAAAACTACTCCATTCTACCCTTGGACCTAGGGCATCCTAGGGCATGCAGAGGATAGGATGTGACAGTCTTCCCATCTTGACCCCACTTGGCCAAATGGAATACATTTGTGCCCTGGGAAAATATAACTATCTGTGCTGTTAATCGTCAAGAAGGTGTTCATGCCTCTGTGAAGTGATATTTAATGAAACAAGGATGGTACTGATAATCCTGGAAGTGACAACTACCCACAATTTCACTTTCTTGATAACCAGTACTGGTTCTGCTCGTTGAAGACTAACTTCCCAGGAATATCATACAAACAGTTGAGAATTGATGAACTATTAACTAGATCTGACAACTGAGCTATTTAATGAAAGGGATTTAGCTGGCTGTTTACCTGTGCTAGCCCAGAAGATGGTGCGATTTAGAGTCATGCTGTGCCATGTTGAGCTAACCAAGCTCACTGAGGATATATTACCTGAGGTAGCGGGCTGAGTTAATATGTCTACAGTGTTTCTACTGTTTGAATTAGCACGTTTAGAAACCATTCTCATTAGATCAGCATTTTGCCATATTATTTTGCTACATCTTAGAAAACCTTGGAAGTTACAGAGGTTACCATTAATAGCTGGGGGTTCATTGGTATAATGCATCATTTCCATTATTTTTTCTGTGCATTCCTTATACCAGTACAAATAGGAGATAGCAAAGATGTCACCTACCTGACTCTTAAGCCAGATAAATTTTCCTTTAGACAGATAACTACTCAGTAAAATCAGATCCTGGTCTCTTTTCACTATCATATGTTTCTGCCTGTTTCATCACACACACACAAATGCTGTAGATAGTATTTATTGTCTGTGATTTTGTAACAGTGTTGTGCTTAGAAACCTGTGAAGTTCACAGTTAAATATGTGCCGTAACCTTTCTCACAAGGCCAAATTAATAATATGAGATGTTACAATAATTTTACATAGATATGAAATGAAGCTTTACAAGTCTTTGTAAAGCTCAGAGGTTAATATATCTCATGTTTAAGAAAATAGCTGAGCAGTAGGGACAATCTGGATTCACTTTCAGAGGCAAAAAAGGACAAATAATAATAAAGGGAAAACAGGTTGGCTTTAGAAATCTAAATGTTTTATGTCTTTGAAATATCATGTGACCCCTTCAATTATTCAAATCAAGAACACTTTAAGGGCTGTCATGTAGCTAAATAGCGCTGACATTAATGAGCTAAAATCTTCTCTCGGTTTTACAGTATAAAAAACATATGCATCAGTATTTTGAAGTCAAAGGAGTCCATGCTTGTGCCGGTGCAACTGAAACAAAACATTGGTGCAACATTCCTCCTTCCAAGTATCTGGTTTTAATCAAACTATACTCATGGCCCTAAAGTTTTCTTTGCTGCAGTGGAAGGTAGGCAGGAGTGTTTCATTTAAAATGCTTGGTTTACATCATGAGTGTACTAAAAACTGTATATCTTGTCCTAGCTACTTCTAATTGATAAATTGTAATGAAAACAATTCAGGGAACTACATTTTCTTTCAGAAACAAAAGTTTTACAGCAAAAAAAAAAACAGTTTCTGTTTTTTCCTTCTAGTTGGGTTCAATGGAACCAGGTGATTGGCAACTGTTATGATAAGGTAGACAAAGAGGATGAAAGCTGGGACTGATTGAACAGCTGTGAGAGGCTCTGTTCCAATTGTATTTTGATTACTGATAAGATAACCCTCCCTTTTCTCCCTGTGATTTATCTCATTCAAATTACAATAACACTGAATTGCCATCAACAACAAATGCTGTGTAGTTTCAAGTTTATTTGGCTTATAATACAGCAAAAAACCAAAGGTGCTGATTACAAAAGTTTTTTGTTACATTTCTAAAAATGGATAAACCACTTATAGCACTATGTGATCTCATATTCTTTATAAATCTGTTTTTTGTTTCATTACAGATAAAACTGGTCATTTTCTGATATTCCCAAGCAATGTAATTCTAAAATTATGTGAAAGCATAAGCTTTTGAAGGTGTTTTTTGATCATTTTTGGTGTCTTTTTTCTTCTGCTCCTAATATGAAATTTAGCTAATTGCTAAAAATCATTTTCAAATGTTGGAACAGTTTGGATGTTACTAAAAGACATAGCCTGACCAAAGAAGTAACAAACCAAAGGTTTCTGCAATTATTTGTTTTAATTTTTATTTTTCTCAGATGAATTATCAAACAATGGATGAATTAACTGTCCTTTATTTTAATTAATTAGTTTATATAGGTTTGAATTATACCATAGTCTGGTAGCAAGAATCTTTTTTTTTTTTTTTTAGAGTGGATAGTTAAACCATTCTCTCTAAGTGTTAGACCCTAATGTTCCAGTGATGTCTGAGGTGTAGATTAAAGAAAGTAATCGAAGTAAAAAGCAGTCAAATGCTGGGGCTGGGGTGGTGTGGGGAGGGGAAGAAGTTATCCTTCAAACCATTGGCCTTGTTATTAAGCGTTAGACTTGGGATGGCTCACCTGATTTCAGACGCCTGACAATCACCCATCAGAATTAGTTCCTGTCAACTTTTATACTATGTGGAAATACCCCAGTGAAACATCCCTCTGGGTGCGTGGCAGCCATTGTCTCTTTTGGATGGGAAATGGACTCACAGCAAATCTGATGTCTTTTCCCTGCTTATATCCCTGGTTTTGCCAAAGTGCTGCTGGCTAATGCCTTGCAGGAGGCTGTCCTACCAGTCCATACCTTTTCCTTGACAGGGGTGGACTTCACCATCCAACACTCAGAGGAATAAAACAGAGAAGATACACGAGAGCCTGGAATTTAAAATATCCGCTTCTTTCCTTGCACAGCAGAATTAGTATCTTAGAATTCAGCAAATAATCACTTAAAAGAGTAATGTCTAATTTATACCTGGGATTATTTAGACAGATATACAAGCTGATATACAAAACAGGCACAATATGCATCTGTGTAAGCAACAAATGCATGTGCAAACACGCGGCCACCTGATACTCTGTAGCCAAAGTAAAAGCCTGGCAGGAGAAGAAGGAAATGTTCTAGCATGACGTTGTGGGAGGCATTGCTCACAATTCAGCAAAATCCCTGCTTGATGGCATAATGCGCATTGACTCATCTTTTATCTTCTGCTAGGAGATACAGAGTGAGATCTTATCGTTGCTGGCAAAGGAATGAAGGTCGAGAATTTTGTGCAACCAGCAACCCACTCATTCAGTTCACAAGCGTGTTATGACGAGCAGAGCTGCCCGTTTCATCCAGTCACTCCGAGGAGTCACCAGTAATGGGACAGGGCTAGATCTGAATCCTACTAGGAGGAAACTGGGAGGTCTTTCCTCTCATTTTTCTTGAAATTGATATGGCCCTTTGATCCTTATCAACCAAAATAATCTTGGCTGGCATGTTATTCTGAAGTCTGTAACAGGAACACAGGCCAAAGCTCACAGATTTTCTAACTTGTTACACAGACAAACTCCCTCTCACTAGGAGTAGGCAGCCTCGTAGTAGATAAGTAAAAAATAAAGGTGTTTTTCTTTTGTTATTCTCCTCTTGACAAACTCCACTGAAGGAACGCAGGCATAAAACAAGGTTTACAGTGGAATACCAATGATGGATAAAGCAAACCTCAGGATTTGCCTGACTGTATTCATCTCAGCTATAGCTGTGGTTTTCGGGCTTATTCTTTAATGAAAAAAGTGTCATAAAAATAAACCAAATCTTATCCTTATACATGCATATCTCCATGGATTTCACTCCAGGAATTTGGCCCTCTGTGTGTATACATATTATTAAGTTGTGATTCCATTAACAAATTAAATAACCGTGCATTATAAGGAAGGCAAGAGTTAGGGACTGTTTTTCTTCTGTAAATTTGCCAGCTTGGTCTGGCAAAGTGAATGTTCTGACACAAGTCAGACTGTATCAATAGAAACATCCATTAATAGAAGAAAGGCCATGCAGAATCTAAAGAAAGGCATATTGAAAGCGGTGAAATACCTCTAGCTTGGACACTAGCAGAGGAAAGGCAGTAAGATGGTTAGTAGGAGAATCTGACCCACAAACCTCAAGAAACTATACCTCCATGTGGTTTCAATGATCATCACAAGTGAAAATTCATTCTAATATGATGTTTTTTAAGATATATTGCATTTAAACCCCTTATTTTTGGTCACTATCAACACTCTTAATATATATGGGAAGTAAGCACCAATAACAAAAGCAATGAAGTCTTTATTACCTTCAAAATACCACCACCCACTCTAAATCTACCTCATTCAGCATTTTATAGACAATAGTCATAATGTGCAGTGGTTAGCTTTATAGGCTTCATTCATTCCTGTTTAAAACAACAGGCATGCCTACAGCTGAAGATGTGTCAAAAGGAAATAAGAAAATGCTCTCTGAGCAATTTACTGAAGAAATGATACTTGGCTGCAACATTTGATAGAGTAATGTTGCCATCTTTGCAAAAAAAATAACTCAGCAAAGCATAAAGGAAGTGAAAAAAATTACTTTAAATACAGGCAGCCATTATCTTTCTGTGTAGGTCATGGAAACGCCAACCTTTAATAAGAACAACAGCAACAAAAAATGGAAAAGAATTAGGGTATGCATAGTAGACAGTATTAATTTCACTGACGTATTCAAGGCATTCATCATGTCCCCCTTGGCATTGCAATGCAATCTTTGTTGTAAATCTTGGTTTATTTTAGCACTGATCAGCCTTGTACCTTGCCAGCATGACCGATCGACACTTAAGAGAACTGATGAATACCAGTGCCCTTCTGGGAGTGTGCCCTGTCACTGCCCTTTCTGTCATTCTCTCAGCAATAGTCACTGGCTGGATACTGAAAAGACACTGGATGGTAAACACTTTGAAACTAATTAATTTGAGGAAGTGGAATACTTAATTTGTATTGATTGTGCAAATGCCATTGTTTGCTCTTCAACAGCCCTTTCCAGAATGTCATATGAAGCCATATTCATCACTGCAGAAATACACGTGAGGTAGAATAAAAAGCAGAGGAGCTGCAGGGATTATTTAGGTTTTCACCTCTTAGGTGTGATGTAACTCAATCCTGACTGAATTAGTAGTGAATGAGAACCATTAGTACCCAAATGACATTTTTCTCCTCAACCTGTCTTCTCAACCTGATTTCTGATAAGGAGAAACTGTTTCACATGATTTGAAATATATTGCTTGGAATATGCTTAGCATCTTTTGAGCAATAGACCCTGGAAATCTGGTCATCTCCTGCAAAAGTCAATAACAGGACAATATGACAGGTACTGGATTAAAACCCAGGAGAAATGTATAATACTAGAGAATCATAGAATCACAGACATAGAAGACAAAAAGGATTTAGCTTTCAGTTTGGTTTTAAATTGCAAGTTCACCAAAAACTCACCAGTGTTACCTTAATGCTGTTGCATACTCTTAAAAAGTCACAGAAAGGGAAAAGGAAAAAAAATATTTCCCTGCACAGCTACACCTGGCCCTTTTAACTTATACTGTGGAGACATATGAACAGTGACGATGATGATGTAATTTACTCTTGGCCATAATAAACCTTAGACTCCAATATTATGATCTGGCATTTTTCATTAATATTAGAAAGAAAAGAAAACATTGATCACCATCTGTAGAGGTGAATATGTAGAACTCTACATTAGGAAAATCATATCAGGCTTTTTTTAAACCAAGTGGCTGTGTGCCTAACTGATCATATTTCCATTTACATCAGTTTTATATTTATGTAACATTGATTTCAGCAGACACTTGTCTTTATGCCACAGTCACAAAGGGCAGAATCATACCTATGCAAGTTCAAACCAAGAAAGATGAAAAAAAATTACAAAGGTTTTTGACAGCTATATTATAAGAAAAATGATCAGATACAGATGACGACAACGCATTTCTAGCCAAGAGAGTTCTAAGACAAGTTAAGCAATCAATCATCTGCATCACTCACTATTCAGCAAGTCGACGTTCAACATCTGAATCAGTCATTACAATGTAAAGAGAATTAGTAAAGTCTCTAACAAAATGCAAATAAGTGAACTGGAGGACAATACAGTCAAATTCTAGAACGTGGCAGGAAGCCAGAAGAATTATTTTGACAAGAATGCTTGGGGTGATTTGATTTCTTCTTGTTACATTAAAAAAAAAAAAAAAAAAAAAAAGAAATTGAGAACTTAAGTCTTGAGCAGCACAAATTTTAAAAATTATCCTGTGATATACGTGTACAGGTATATTTAGCCAGAAAAGATGTAGAATAAGGAACAAAATATAATGCATGCTCTGACACTTTGCCACTCTTTTATGCAAATTAACTCTTTTTGGTTCTAGTGAGAGTTTTTCCAGACAAGTGCATAGAATACTAGGGCAAAGTTAGCTTGAATGGTATACAAGTCTTAGTGTTATCTTTATCTACCTTGAATATGTTGCCATTTTCTTGCCATTGCAGAGTATCAGCTTGCTTTAAAATCCATCTGGTATAAATGAATGTGAAAAATAGGTTTAACATCTGTGGGACTACTAAACTGCAGGTCCTGATATTCTGTAAAAACCTAAATACCACTCTTACATAGGACCAAAAAAGCCCCACCTAACATCTTCTTGTTCTGATTAAAATAAAAGACATGGGTAGGGTGGGGGAGTGGGAAGTAGAAGGAAAATGCGTTTAAAAAGAAGATGAAGCAGAAGCTTCTTTTTAAATACAGCATCACCTTGCTGTTTAGCAGCATAGGGCATGTTATCTTCCACTCACTCATCAATTGGAGTAATGGTGGAAAATGGGAGAGAAAACCAGAAAGTCAGAGCAGGTAACTGCACTAGCAGGCAAATCCTAGGCATCTAGGCATTTGACAGCTGTTTTGAGAAGAGAGACACCCTTCCTTGGATTGCACATATGGCAGAGTCTTTGACACAAATGTAAGGTGCCCTGAGGTGTGGCTATGCCCTCTAACCATCAGCCCTTGGAGCCTGATGTATTCGCTCCCTTTCTCATCTGTCTTCATGTACTGTGTGAGGAGCAGCACTGGCATCATCGGAGCTGCTCCTGCTCCTATAACTGCATGTTTGCCTCCATACATCACAAGGTCAGGGCTTGAACTGTGTAGGAGTTGTCATCACAAGGAAAGTTTCTTATTGATGACTTACTAGTGCAGACTTGCCTTGATATGATAGAGTTGGTTTGGCTTTGATCCTGATATGAATGTAGGTAGACAGGAGTAGAGAAAAAGCGTTTTCACAGAAGTTAATACTAATATGGTCTGTATTATCTTACGGAAAAAATATTTTTAAGCATTTTCAGGGAAATGCATATGTCTTTGTTAATGTTTCTGTATAGTTAAGAGGATTCTGTGGATCCTTGTGCTTAAAATCCTTGGCTTAAACAGGTTTAAACAAAAGCAAAATTACCTCCTCTAGTTTTATTCTTATGATAGATAAATACACATCTGCAAGCCAGAGAGGAACATGTTACCTGTATTAGTAGACTGAAGACAGAAGATAATAGCACATGCAAGAATAGAATGTACGTGTTATTTTATCTCATCAACTTTCTTATTTTATCTCGATCATTCTTATCCCCTTTCTCATAACATACAGATCTGTATGAAATAGTTTTGTATGTTGGAAGTAGGGGATTTTGTGTTAGGATATGTTTTTTATTGGCTGGTCATGCTCAGGTTTATCCGTGTAAATCTCATTGATTGAAAAAAGTTGAACTTTGTCCAACAGCTGATGAGTTGTATGGATAGAATTTTACCTCCTAAAGCCTTGTGCAGCATTTTAATTGATTTCACTGGTGTTTTGACCTTGTTTATGTAGAGCTGAATCTCACAAGCAGTTTGGGTGGGTACTTGAAATAAAAGCTTTCATGGCCCAGGTACCTGGTGCTTTCACTGGTTTCTACTCCGTAAGTATAAATTCATGAAGTGAAATCTGTGCAAATCAAAATATAAGTCTGTATTTTATTTGACCATATGAACAAAGAAAGTATTACCTTTATCTTTCAGAAATGTTGGAATCCAACAATATAATCAATTTCAATGGACTAGCTAATAGCTCCAGTTACCATACTTTCCTCTTGGATGAAGAACGGAGTCGGTTGTACGTTGGAGCAAAGGATCACATATTTTCTTTCAACCTGGTTAACATCAAGGAATATCAAAAGGTATTTTCATTAATGTTTTGTACAATGTAAATATATACTTGTAATGCTGCAGAATTGTTATTACTCAGACTATACTGGGCACTGTATGAATTATGTAGTAAGTATTTGTATGTCAGGATTATTATTACAACAAAAACATTTGCTGGCTCTGTGAAGAGAAATTTATAATGAACCTAAAAACTATGACTGTATAATCTACAATGATTTTTTCAGACTATGAAAAAGTAAATGATAAGCGAATAATCTAGTTATTTCCAAAACAAGACATACTTTCATGTGTACTGCTAGAAAACCCCAACAACTATTATGACAGTTTACACAAAATGGCCTTATTATTCTGCATTATTTTGCAGATAAAAAGAAGTTGTTTGGGAGTCTGAGTGTTGATTTCTGTCCTTTAACCCAGCACTTGAAGGCACTCTGCTTTAGCTGCTTTCAAACCAAAATAGATTCAGTATTAATAAAAGAAGAATAGGTCCATAAAAGCTTGCCATTCATGATGGAGAGTGTAATTTTCCAGTAAAAGTTGGTGATGAATAAAAAGCTGACAAATGATTTGGTGACGTTCTTTTGTTGGAGTCTAAATAAATAATTCCATTTTTCATTTATTTTATTAAGACAAAATGCTAAGAAGGTAAACAAGAGGATGGAGGTTTGATTTGTTATATTTAAGTATTTTGATGGCACATTTTAAAATCCAGAGAGTACCCTTTTATGAGTGATATATTACTTCAATACCCAGGGATTTTTTTTCTTGGTGTTCTTGACCTTTTGCCCGTTTGACTATTAGCTTCCTAAGATGATAGCAATAAATACCTTGTGTTTTCTGTTCAGAGGGAAGACAGGCTATTCATTTGTATTCTCTAAGGAAAAAGGATAAAAGGAAAACTGGGTATTTTCTTTTCTATTCTCTTTAGAGCAGCTATAAAGGAAACTAGCTATTTATTTGAATTCTCTGAGGGATTGATAGCTTAATGTGCAAAACATCTGGAATAATTAAAGACAAGAAGGTGTTTTCATTGCAGAAAACAGCTCTGCAGAATGGAAGGAATGGTATCTTGCATACTTAAGTATTCAGATAGCTTTAGAACACTAATTGAAAATACAAATATTACTATATTAAATATTAAGGATTGCTGTTGATAAAGCAGAACTGAATGTTGGCAACAGACTTGAAGAACAGACCTACAATTAAGAATTTAGATTTAAGAATAGACAAAAGTCTCAAAGAACTTGGGGATATTCTTATTAAACACAGGAGGATCACAGAAGATTCTTCAATCAAAATTACAGTGCAGCCAATGCTGTACTTGAGTTCAAACTTCACCAGTTATCGTTTCCACCATATAAAAAAGAACTAAAGCTTCTGTCTAAATGCTTATAGCAACAAAGCAGCACAAATGAAAAAGCCAAACTTTCTGGTCCATTAAATCTGGTTCAATTTAGCTGAATTCTAAACAAAATTAGAGGAGAATACTGTGCTGTGAGAATAAGGAAAGAAGAACATCTAGCCATTTATGTTTGGATTGGAATATTGGTTTGAATACTATAGAAATCTTTGCCCAAAACTTGAACTGAGTTTGAACTGGTCCTTTTGGGAGATCTGAGAAGTTTGGTTAATGTTTTTCAACCTAGTAAATTTTAATTTTCACATGTCTCCTCACATTTTAAGCTGAGAATAGAAAAAGGAAGTAGCAGGGATCCTTTGAGAGAATGTGCTCATAAAATTTTCAGCCTTATTTTATAGACTTAAGATGTCTGATTTCTGTTTGGATTTCATTAATTTTTAAGAAAATTTTGAATTTAAAACTATAGTTGTAAACTGAATTTTCAAATGTCATATATAACATCTCCCTGACCTATTCTATCATCCATATAAATTCTTTCCCCTTTTATTTTGAATACTTTGCCTTTTACTTTCTTCTAACAAACTGCATTGAACACCAAGGCTGTAATCCAGATTTATGGCCATTCATATTGCATTATCTGAGGCTCCCAAATGAATAGCCTGGCATTTTATGGGAAGATCATGTTTTATTCTATATGTAATTTCTAAAAGCTTTTCAAAAAAACATGAATAATTGACTGTGAGGGTCTCTGGATTTTCTCTATATGAGGTGAGATCCATTTTCTGCTAAGCAAACACTACAGTAAACCTAGATTTAGGCTTACTTGTGTTAAAGCAGCTCTATAGGAACAGCATAAACGTTTCTATTTTGATGGTGTGCTGCTTTTCAAATACCATGGCTTCCTTTCTATTATTTAACTAACTAAACTTAGTAAAAGACTGAATTGGTGGATACAGTGAAGAGGCGAACTGTTTCTAATGCTGTAACTCTAACATTGCATTTCACATAGATCCAATTTATCATTGGTAAGTATCTGCATTTTTTTTCTTTCAGTCTCCATTCCATTAAATCAGATTTAAAACAGCAAAAGAACACTCCCTTAATGGAGAGCCAACCTTCTTATCATTAGCATTCAAGATTCATTTCTGAGATTCACAATACAGACTATATTTCAAGATTGTTTTTATTCTGATTCCTATTATTCCTGTATTGTTCCTATCATTTCATTCCTTTGTTGTCAAATTTTATGGAAGAAAAGGAAACAAGGAAAAGAATGGGAAAAAGAGAAAGACACTCTATAGAATTTGGTCTGCAATTTGTAATTGTTGAAGCATGAAATAACATAGTGTGATTTTCTTCTGTGTCTTTAGATTGTTTGGCCTGTATCTCATTCACGAAGGGATGAGTGCAAGTGGGCTGGAAAAGATATTTTGGTAAGTACAAATCTTTTTAGCATTTTTTTTCTTTTATAAAATATTGTAAATATTTTATTATGTCTTATTGTGCTAATTCTTAAAGTATTTTTCTTTCTCTGTAACGAGGAATCACATCTGATCATAACTTCAGTCTTTAGTTATCTCAGCCTTCTTATTCAAAATAATGTTTTGTCTTTATGATGAAAGGTTTAAATTTATAAATGGAAATGAATAGAATTTGTCTAACAAAAAAAAATCAACAAGAAAGAGAAGGGAGGAGAAATATCAGAATGAAAAATATTAACCCCTGTATACTTGTCTCCTGATCTCAGGCTACATAATATTTTGACCTATTTTTGCCCTACAGTGAGGCAGGTCCCAGCCCTACAGTGAGTTCCGAGAAGTGCTTTCCATTTGTGGCATCTCACTGGAGTCAGTGGGTTTCCCTGAGCTATTTCCTGCATGAAGTTCATGCAAGACTGAGGTCAAAGACACTTCAACATTCTACATCTGTTTTGGTGGCTCAGGAAAGACACTGTTACACTAGGCATAATTTTCTGTACATTTCACCTCATTCCTGTGTGGATCTTAGTGCCTGTATTTATTATGTGGTAGAAGAGATGTAGCCAGAAGCCCCCAAATAATAATCATTCCATGCTGATAATAACTGTCTTCTTTATAAAAATAATATGGAAAATGGAAAGAGAGGGCTGAAGAAGGGAAAAAATATAAAAAATACATGCACGTAATAAGCCAAACAAATACTTGCATAGCATAGCCAAATGGGAAATCATTGTGGTTGCCAAGGTATAACTGAGAGTGGAACTTGGCCCCATGTGTATATGCTATTGGCCTGATTTTCAGAGATGATTCTGTAAAATATTCATAATGCCAACCATATGCCTCTAGAGAGCTCCATTTGAATAATTTCCTAGGTCGCAACAAAAATAGTTTTACCAGTTTTTACCTAGGCCATAGAGGACAGTTGTCTTTGTAAAAATCCTTTTGGGAACAGTAGAGGTACATTAGGTAAAAACTAAGAAATATGGGCTAAGCTATATATGTGAAAGGACAGCTAAAGTGCCAGATACTTGAGCTACCTCATTACATAGAAAAAATGCGTTTAAATTAATTCATCTTCGTGTTCACAAATAACTTTCAGGAATACTTTGCAAGGTGAGGACTAGAATATCTAATCTTCAAGGTTAAAAAAAAATTAAGGCTAGTGTTAAATGTCTGAGAAAATTAACCTTAAAGCTTGATCATATATTAAGTATTATATTATATTAAGTAGATTTTTTTATATCTGGGGTTGAAACCTAGAAAATTAATAGGACATTCAGCTTCTAGAATGACAGTATACCCTTTTATTTTTTAATAATTATTGTTAGAAATTCACAATAGTAGGAGAGAGTACGTTTTATACATTGCGCCAGGTCAATTCCAAACCATTCACTGTAAATGGAGACACTGTTATTCTGGAGCAAGCTGGGAAGTTCAGGTCCCCATTCTCTGACAACTCTAAGCCTAAAATGACTATTTACACAGTAACTTTTTAATTTGCCTTGGTTATTTTTCTTCCTATGATGTTAGGGCAGCTACATCTGCTCATCATGAGGAAAAAGTGAAGCCACTACCACACTCCAGGGTAGTATGTGACCCTCACACAGTAACTACCTGCATTAGGAGTGCTCCCATGAGCTGGTGGAAAAGAATAAGGCAGAGCAGGAGGACAGAGTTCAGGGGACAGTGCAACCTAAATTGAGGGTAACAAAAGCACGATGTTTTAGCACAGTGTTGCTAAAATCATATAATTTGCTTTAATAAGTATTTTTCACATATATAGGTGTTGGAGGGTGTATTTGTTTTCTTTTTTTAATTTTTAGACTTTTCTACAAGTAAAGGTGAGAAATAAAAAAAATAAAAATAAATGCATAGGTTGCATATATAGTGGGATCAGTTTTCTGAAGCAACTAGAAAGATGGAATATATATCTTGGCATGTTCAGGTCATCATCTTTAGATATTTACAGCTACCTATTCTTGCCATAAAACAGTGCATTACAAACAAATGTAGCTGCTTTAACTGCAATTACAGATATAGATTACAGATCACTTAAGAAACTTATTATTCCTCCTTCATTTATTCCTTAAAGCCATTGTCAGTACCTTGGGAGTGTGAAATATAAAGGCCATAAAAATAACTCATCAGACTCTCATTAGAAGAAACAAGAGAAATGGAGGACAAATAAAGTGGCATATAAACCATGCTTGATTTAATATTGCTTTCAGCACATACCACTGCTAAGATATTAGATATTCTTCACTTGCGATGGTTCAAAACTTTCTACATGACAGTCTATACGTCTACATTGAGGTCTTTCTTAAAAACCTTTTTTTTTTTTTAATTATTGATCTCCAGGGGAAGTCAGTGCTGAAAATGCAGGTCCCCACTAATAGGCCAGGTGCACTGCAGCAGCTGCAGCGCAAGTGTAACCCCGGCTCTGCCCCACTCCTAACCTCGGCTCTGACCTCCGAGACTTCCTCTCGTAATTGTAAGAGGTAATTTACTGTCGTTTTCACTCCTTCAGAGGGATTCCTTGCACTGACACTGTCAGTCATGCCAATCCTGGCGCAGCAGGTTTGTCGCTCAGGACAATCCACGCGGGATTTGAGGAGGGCAGCTGACTCGGGCTATTCCCGCTCTCCTGATTTCCCTTTGTTCCTTAAGCAGTCATTTTCATTTCTATTTCTTAAAGGGCTTAGTATATGTTAATTAGTTAAGCTTTGCTCACTGATAAACCTTTGAAAGTATGCTTTGGAGCATTTTTTTTCATATGTGTAATCTGAGAAGAGCGGTGGAAAAACTCCCCCCAGCTCTGCAATACTTACTTACAGCAGTACTTCTCTAATAGAAATTAACTGGTATGCTTTCCCACAAAATACAGATTTTTTTTCAATAAAATAATAATTACTGTACCATGCAAGTATTTAGTATTACAATATATTTCCATTTCCTCAGTATAAAGTATCACAGGCACCAAAGTAACATTATTCATGAAAAATTAAAGACTATAAATAACAAATAAGATATTTGTTTGCGTAATTCAGTTAAATGAGCAATTCTGTGAGGATTTCTTGCTACTCTGCACTTATTTCTCTCATTTGATCTATTCTGGTTGCTGTAAGTCCCGTGAATATTTCTCATGATTCCTGAACAGACCTTGGTAATGATTAAAGAAGAAAAAGTCTCTACAGAATAGTTCTCAGTTTTTATACTGAACTTACATTATAGACATGTTCCTAGTCATACCCCTCACTAGTGAGCCTCAATATTTTCATTTTAAGATCTCACAGGCACCTGGGACACAGCAGAAACACATGGCAACCTCAGCATTACATATGGGTTAAATAATAAATAACTGAAAAAAAGGAGAAATGTGGCTACAATTCCACTCTGACATTCCTGGGATGTCATAAACCAGCAAAGCAAAGCTTGGGTGATTTACAAAAGTTACCAGAAACACTAGTTAGTTTTTCAGATAGGAATAGGATAGGGATAGCTTCTTGATTGGAAAGCTCATCTAGTTACTAAACTGTTAATTTAGTATGGCTTTTAAAATTTTGACTGCTGTTTAGTCGATACGTTTCTGGACTAGATTTGGCTGAGGCACCATAGCAGTGGTTCGCATGCTACAAAATTAATCAGAGAAATCCCTATTAAAGGGTATGATAGATTTCCATGACTTGAAAGCTTTAAAGATGTGTTTCTGAAGGGCACAATTCAAGTGTGATTTGACTATGTCATTCATTTAGCCACTTTTGAAGATCCTGGCTCAAATTAAATTGTTGAAATGGCCTTGACATGTATAAATCTTTAAAATTTCAGTGGGTACTTTAACAAAGTCACATAGGACAAGCTACATGATGACAGATACTTATACACACTTTGCCTGCTATATGAAATCAACTACTCCCTAAATGTTTCTGGTGAGAATTAAATGTTGGCATACAAACAGATAAAAAGAGTACTTTTACTTGGTATCAGCAAGCTTCTACATATGCTCTGTCACATGAACAAACAGGTCTGTATAGGGAATTATGCTTTTGTGTCATTTCCCTTAACAGCTGAAGTGTATCAGCACAATTGTGTGTGTATTAGCACTGACTATGTTATAATTTATAGGAGATAAACATCTACGTGGGCTATTTAATTACCCGTAGTTTTTACCTAAGTATTAACTCTTACCTGAACTCAACCGCGATTCACTTTTTTATACCTGATAGTTCTCTTGGTGGTAATTTAGAATCATTGTAGCTCAGAATTCCCAGTTAAGAAGCAGCAAGAGTCTTTGACCTACACATGACACAGCTACACTCTGTGCGTGCTTCTTTGCATTTAAGTGTGGCTGGCACTTAATTATTGAGTTTATGGTTCATGCAGGTAGAATCACATGGCTGTAATTTAATTCACTATCTCATTTGTTATGATAATACTTAATTTAAGCCTAATTGTTCATATGGCACCTTAGTTTACGCTTCCTTTAAATTTTTCCAGCCCCCCCATAAATCATAAGAAAATTAACAGTTCCATAGACTTATAGATCCATCAATGTGCAATGATTTAAATTAGAAAGAAAGAAGAAGAAAAAAAAAGGAAAGAAAAAGTGTTATGCAACTTTGCAAGTGTTCCTCAGCCATATCTGGTGATACTTTGGAAAAACAAAGTTGGCAATAAGTGAGTACTATTCCCTTTAACTCAGTTTATTACTGCTGTTGCCTTAGGAAAAATAGAAGAACATGGAGGCAGAAAGTGAAAGTAATTCTTTTCATCTGTTATTGTAAACAAAGATCTGAAGACCAAATCTGAAAATTAAATATACAATGCTGGCTAGATCTAGAAAGCCTGTTTCTAAATTAATCTGACATGTGCAGGTCTTCTGGTCAAATTTCCTCTGGACTTTTGGGTGAGCCAAAGAGAAGTTCACCCTATTCTCTCAGGGTTCTTCCTTTGGAGGACATCTACAGCCAGATTTCCAGCTTTTCTGTCATCAACCCTCACTGCCATCCCTGTTTCCTTTCTGGATCCCTGGTTCCAGCATAACACTGAAATCCTTTAACAGAGACTCATGATTCCTTTCCAGCCTGGGAAAAAGGAAAAGGTGCAAATCCCCAGGCAGTAAGAAGGATAAATTGACCAAAAATCCAAAGCAATGGGGCTCCAGGTTAGGCACAGAATTTACTCTATTAACTACTACAAGGAGAAATGTGACTCTTGAGCCATTTGTAAGACAGATAGTGCCACTGCATATTCCTTTCCACTTTCCTAGTTAGTATGCTGGATTTATTAGCTTGAGAACCTGCTTACTCCTTAATCTAGTCCATGATCTTTAATGTGGGCATGATATCCTTCTGAAGCATTTCTTGCCATTTGGGAGATGGGAGAGTGAGACATTTTGTAAGTAGTGTTGCTGCTGTGTAAAATGGCATTACATAGACTACAAACAAAAGAGAAAGACAAATAGAGAGGAAAAAAATAAACCTACAACTCCTTCACTTAGAAGTGAACTGAGCTTGGTAAAAAAGGAAGTATAATACACTGGAGTTTTTCAAAGTCCTGTGGAGCTCTCTAACAGAATGTTCCCCCCTGGGAAATTCTGGTTGTGCCAGCTCCAGTTCTTGGATGGACCCCCGCAACACACTCACCAGCATAAAGCCTCGTTTATGGTTCTTAGTTCAGATGTTGATCCTACAGCTTGTGTTCATTTAGGCATTTGCATATATTTCTTTATATGAATTGACCAAGGCAAATCAGTTACTGTAAAGTAATAACTTGTGTACTTATACAGAGGAAGAATTAAGTTGGCAGTTGTTCAGATTTTCATATATTACCCAGTTATGTATCATGGGAAGTCATTTAAGTCTTTGAGTATGGGGAACAAATTGATATAGATCAAGGGGAAAGCTAATTTTCCAGATTTGGGCTTATTTTTCTGTTTATAGGTGTGACTATAGCAATTTGCCTCTGAAAGAAACTTGATATTCATCAGATTTAATGCAGGCTTGCAGAAATGTTTTCTCTGTTGTTTTTGAAATGCAGAGTCACAGAGTTAGCAAAGGGGAAGTAAAGGAGAAATGAAAGAAAAAATGTTCCCAAAAATATGGGGTTTCATTTTTTATCAATAAGTGTTGCTTGTGATCCATAGTTTGGCCTTGGCAAAGTCTGAGAACTACTTTTATTTATGGCCGAGTTAGCAGCTTTTGCTATTTCAAAATATGGTGGGTAATTCCTTGTTATAATTTATTGCATCCCAAGATGGACAGAGTAAATTTATTCTTTGTACTTTTCTTTTCAGAGAAACACATTAACTGCTTAAATAGTAAAAATGATCAATATATTTAGTCCCTGTTTTCTTCCAGGGCTTCTATCTCAAGCTTTTGGAGTCAGAGAAAAGCATTATCTTGGTGCTAGTCACATCTTTTATTTCTTTTTTTTTTTCCTATGAATTTGTTTCACATTCTTTCTATTTTAGCAAACAGACTGGGTGTTTTTTGTTTGGGTGTTTGGTTTTTTTTTGGTCTGATTTAGTTTTTGGAGGTTTTTTTTCCTATTGTGTTAATAAAAGGAAGGCTAGGCCTACTCAAAAGATCACGTATCATAGTTCCTCTATACTCAAAATGTGGTCACTATGTCACTATTAAATTAGGCTACAACTAATTTTCTTTCTGTAGTCTTATTGCTTACATGCACCACTACTAAATTCCTCCCCATTGCACAGAAGTCTAAAATATTGTCTCTTTTTCCTTTGCAATAAATAAGAGAACTAAACACCAGTTAAAAGGAAAGTTCTTAAAATAACCTAGGAAATAATATGCAATTATTTCCTATGCCAAAGCTAATGCTTTGTTCATTTTACACACCTTCATGTCAACAGAAGATCTTTAAAAAAAGTTTTCAGTGTAGAGAAAGTTTTGTATTCTGAAGATGATAGAACAAGAAAAGTAAGAACAATAAGTAAAGGGAGAATATTTTTTATCTTTTGCTTTTAGGTTTTTTACTTGTTATTTTTCTTTGTCTGACTGAGTGATGTGATCTGCGTTGGATCAAATCATCTACTGATCTCTATTTCCCTTGTTAGTTCCTTCCCAATCAACCTTTAGGTTACTATACACATGTCATGAATAAATATATAAATATATAAACCCACCCCACAAACAAAAATAAATAAACAAAAAACCCAACCAAAACAACCTAACAAAAAGAACCCCAGCAAAACTGCTTAGCAAACTTTCAACAACTTCACTTTGGTGTCAAATTTTTACTAAGTGGAAATTTTAGGCTTCTGTCACTTAAGGTTTCTGCTGTTCAGCATCTCTCTGTGGCTTCAAAGTAGTTTAATATCCACACAAAAATTTCCAGATTCCCACAGCAAGGTGCATGTAACTTCATAATCCAGTTTACAGAGTATGTTTATTTACAGGCAGACTGATAGTCTTTTACTTTCTTTCAACACTTCATAGCTTTACATTCACTTTCAGCACAAAAGTTTTAATTTTTAGTATATTTTCCTTAGGGTTCTGAGTTGAAGTCAGCATAACATTACTTGTTATGCCTGTAATATGATAAATAAAGGCAAGTTGACTGATACAGAGTCTAAGTGCTTTATGTGTCTACAACAGGCTTGACAACCTGTTTGTCTGAAATACTTCACCCAATTAGCAGGTGTTGATCCTATTCGGAAAGGAGGGGTGTAATCTGATTTCTCCAGGAGACAGGTGATTACCCCACCCAGATAGAAGAGATAGAGAAGAGAGATTCTTTAGATCCAGACTGTGGTCGCAACTTAAATTGCTGCTGGGCTTGGTGAGACTGCTTGTGCTGAAACCAAGCAGTATTGTTCACTTCTTTGCTAATAAAGCTGTGCTCAAAATGTTGGACAGGTTTACTCTGCAGAGCAAAACCAATTTTGTTTTAGAGTTATAGACAGAAAAGGACTGGCCTCTGCTTGAACTCAAGGCTTCCCAATATTTTGAGTTATTCCTGGAATACTCTTCTGTTCCTTAAATAAATTTCTTCTGTGCTGTAGAAAGTGCATACAACTGAAAAACATAACAATTCACAATAAAGGAAACTTGTTAACACTCATGTAAAAGTTTAGTGTACAACAATCATGCTGTGACTGCAAAACTCTGAAAGCCCACTTGTTTGCTGGGCTGCATCCACAAAAGACTTTGTTTTGTCTTGTTAACTATGCATTAACCAGATATACAAAAATATGAGATGGTCATTAAATCAGATATTTAGAGCTGCACCCTTTTCTTGGTATCCCTCTAGCTGTTCCCAGGTCCAGAACAATTATTATCTGCATTTCCTGAGTGAAGGTTTAAGGGTTGGAAACGTGTCTTGTAATTTGAATATACTGAATGCAGAAAAAAATGGAGAAATTTTACTTGCTAAGGTCTCTATGTCAGATGCTTAGTCCTAAGACAAAGATTTGAAAGACTGATGTGTTTAGTCTGTGCAGTCAAGGGAGGCATCTTTAAAGCGTGGCTTCTAATGACTTCTTCTAATAGCTTTCTGGCTTAAGACTGTTTTCAGGACAGTCCTGAAGGAGAATACCACCTGGCTTAGCTACCTCCATGATCAGCCTCAGTGGTAAACTCTGGGCCAAATGACCGAGCAGCAGTAGTGACTACCAGATTTGCAAGTAGGTAGGTAGACAGGCAGAGAGACATACCGTGTTTCACCCTCACTAACACAAGGGAAGAACCAGAGGAGCTTTCCATCTGCTGTGTGAGTGTGCTGACAATACAACTGTTCACTAGGATGGCATGCAGTTTTGTGGCTTGAAGGAATCAGGATATATCTGCTTTTCTTCAGTGGCTTTTTTTATCATATGCTTTGTTAGTTGGCTTCTTTTTTTCTTGTCTTCATGCTTTAATGGTTTAAATTCATGCAGACATCCTGCAACTTGAATAAATTATACATTTCAAATATTCTCATGAACTCTTGTCATATCAAAAAATCAGACAGATAACAGGCATAACTTAATTGGAAAGATAACTGGAAGTACAGTAAGCTGTACTAGGCAACCAAAAATGTCTTATCAACTCTCATCAGCACTTTCAGTCTGAAATTTCTTGGGGCACATCTTGACAGCAGAGGAAAATCTAGATATGGAATTAATCAATGGTTCCTCTGCAATGTTGGTGGTGGTCACCATGCCTAAGAGTAGTGTCATTCCTGACATCTCCAGAGGGTTCAAGTCCTCCAGATCACAATCTAATATAAAGGCCACTGGATGTAAAGTTGTGTCAACTTTTCCAAAGCTCTGAGGTGGAAAAAGAGGTACAATTAGAATTCAGTCCACAAAATAACAGATTTAAGAAAGAGACCAGGTATCTTGGTTACCTACACGTATTCAAGGTTTATATTGAATTTGTGAATGTTCTGTGCATGTGATACGATATACAATGCTTATACAGCTCTAACTAATGGGGATGTAATTCCCAAGAACTAAGTTAGTGGAAGTCCCTCTCTGTAACACAGACCTCGAGACTTTAGCTGCTCAACTAACTTCACTCAGTGTTGCAAACTGACTCTATAAAACATTGATCCTGTTAATTGCAAGGCACAATAATGACAAAACAGCAGTGGAAATGATGTTATTGATCCAAACTGCAAGGGGAACACAGTGATAAATCATAGCCTGCAAATGTTTTCGTGCCAGCTGGCCTCCCCTGCTCTAAAGGCATACACCTGCCTGTACCGGTTCAACTGGAAGGTTATCTCATTGAGTACAGGTGTTGCCCATGATTTCCCCACTCATTAGGGCCTCTACAAAGCTCCCAGTACTTGAGGATTTTCCTGTTACTGCCAATATGGCACTTAGCAAAATAGCTTTGCAGCAGTATTACCAACTAGCTTATGCCAACAAAATAAAATCTTAAAATATCATTGTATTTTAACAAGACTGGAATAATTTTCTTTGTTTTCTGCCTATTCTGGGACTGCTTAAGCAGACTGTGCTCTTTGACCAGTGTTTTCCTAAGTGCTACTGTAATAGAAGAAAGGAAACTAACAATTTAAAAATAATCTTGCTGCATTTTACACAAACTTGCACACAAGCAACAAGAACTGTGAGAGCAGATGCCATGTGGAACTCACCCAGAAGAGGACTTCCTTGCATGTGCTTATTGACAGGCTAAAGTGTTTGCAGGATCTAGCTGAGAATCGATCATCTGTGTTCGTGGCAATCATGGGTATATTTATTACACTAGCAATCCAGAAATTCTTTACTTGATACAATGCTGCTGCATGCTGAAGAGGATCCCTATCCAATACAGACAGAACTGGTGGCAGCTGGCAGCAGCCCACGAGCAAAAGAAAGAAGTTAAAATGCTCCCTGGTAAGTCAGGAACGTCTTCCAGCAGTGGGATAAATTTGAATGACAGCAGTACTATCGGGGATTGCTTATTCTCCATGGATATCCTTGACCTTGCCACTTGAGAATTCAACTAATTGGATAGAAGAAGGAAAAAAAAAAAACCCAAAAAGTAAACATGTTCATTAAACTCATGCATGGGACGTTATATGGCAACTGTCCATTCATTTTGATTTGAAAGACAAACCAGGTATTTATTTTGTTTGTCCAGCTGTTAGATGATAGCTTTAAATCCCCCTGTCCATCCAGTTTAGACAAAACCTTCTGATATTTTAATCACTTGGCTATGTGGGAAGGCTGAAATAAAGGGAGAATGTATTGCAGGGTTTGATCCTTGTCTGGATTAAATCGGCAGAAAACTGTTGAAGCTAATGATACTCTAATGGATTATTTGGATTTCTACTTATTACCCTGCATAATCTGGCCATTTGCATGTGCTGTAATATCTGAGAAGTAGTATGGACATCAATGCTTGTTAAAAAGAATGAAATAGGTTTTTTAAAATAAGGAGAAAAATCTGATATTACTTGGTCACAGGGATTTACCCTTTAACTTCCACTTTAAAAAGATGTCATTAAAAACTCTGTGCTGCATCAGTAATCCAGGTCAAAAGATGTAAGTTCCAGGCTTCTGGAAGAGAGATAATTACTGAAAACTCATAAAAACCACCTCAATTCTGTTTTAATTTTCATATGCGGAGCAGATGTTTTGACAGATGGATGGACTTTATTTTTGTAACTGTCCGGGAAAAGTCTGCATAACACAGCCTAATCAGTGTTACATATCTTTAGTGTTTGTTTTTCAATCTTTCTGCATTTGGCTCCTATGCTTTTGGTTGCAGACATTTTCTTTGTAATTTATTTTTTCAGTCTAATCTCTCTCTGTCAATTTGATATATAAATATTAGAAAACTCTTAAAAAATAAATGTGTATGTTTGGTTAGTAAATTAGACATATTGATCTTCATATAGTGGGTGCCCTTCTAGAAACTTAATTAATGCTTTAGCTTCTCTTCAAAACAGGCCCTCTGCTCTTATATATAGTATATAATATTTGGAATTGAAATTTGGAGTTATGATCTCTGTCCAGACATGCTGGACTTATTTGACTTTATTTCACACTCTGAATATAAGTGACAGTCTAATAATTTCTAAAATTTAGTTTTACAAGTAGGAGTTCAGTATGGCAGAATTTGCAGTGGGTTTGGTGCTTTGGCTGTGGTACCCCAGGATGATGCAAATTGTTTTAGCCACGTTCATTTCAGTAAACAACGTGGACCTGAGGATCTGAACCCCATAACCTCTTCAGTCAAAGTTTAAAGGAAGTGTAAGCAGCTGTAATGTACCTGAAGTTAAAGCCTTTTTCCCACTCGGCAATGCCCAGTAAACTTCTGGGTGTTACTTCCAGATGGTCAAATGAAGCTTTAACTCGTGTACACAAGGCAGAATGGTTTCAGTTGGATGTCGTTGTGGCTTTATGTGCCATACTAGCCCCAGGAAAGCCTTTTGTGTCTGCTTGAGCTTTGCGGACCAATATAGTCCATATTCCTTCAAGCAGAGAAACAAACTGGATTGTGCCCCATGTTTGGTGTGAGTGATTCAGCCACTGTACATGGCAGAGACAGGCAAGGCATGAGCCATTTCTTTGGCCATTCTTTGGAGGATAATGACAATCATACCGTCACAAGACTTTGAGGAAGCATATCCAGCAGTTACGCTGTAAAAACATCAAAAATAAAGTTCCCCTGTCCGTATAGAGAGAAGATGACCTTGCAGGCTCTGCTAAAAGATCTCAGACATCATGTAGGGGCTTAGTTTCTTGGATTTTAAGATTGAGGTATATCTTTACAAGGCCAAAGACAGAATTTGCAGCTCTTGGGGAAACCTTATACCATTTATTGAAATATAAATGAAGATTAATCCTCTCCAGGGGTAGGAAAGATAAATGAATGGGAGTTTTGAGGACTGAAGTAACTCCCACTTGACCTACCTAATTTTCTCTTTTAATATCTACCTCAATCATTCTGTACCACATGCAGTCCTTTATGCTTTCTGCTGTATGTTTGTATATATAAACTCAAGCTTTAGAGCATAAACCAGTGTTTAGCTTTATATAGGCAAGAAAATTTTCCCAATATTAAGCTGCCCATTATAATAAACAGGATTATTAAGTGGAGTAATTTATAGTGATTCACTATGGTGATTCCATTGCTTCTCTTTAAGATTTATTTTCATATCTCATCCAAGTAATGCTTTCCTGCCTACAGAGTACTTTGCAAACATTACATTTTAAAAGTCTAATTTTCTTCCTTCAGCTGTTTTACTTGACAAAGAAGAATATTCAAAGGGTATGTCCAGAATGTGTTTCCTTTCCTTTAAACAACATCTCTTTTCTGGGGAAATTGAAAATGCATACAAAGGTACTGGGAGGTTGAACTTACATGCAGACACAGTGTTTAAATTCCATGACAATTTATTCCTTACAGCTTCTGGCTCTGGGTTACTTCCTCATCCTCTGGTGGATATTTTCTCCTGTCTGCTGTATTTTACTGAGATAGTACATTTCTTTTGTTGTCTTTGTCTCCTTTCCAGTGCCTTACACTCTGAGATCATGTAGTGAAATGCCTGCTTCTGCTGGCACAGACCTTCTCACTAACAATATAGCTGTGGCCCTGGGGCTCTGTCAAGGGGAGATGCTGTTGCCAAGTGGGACAAGCCCAGTTGGAGACACTCAAGTCATTCCAGGCCTACAGCCAAGGGGGCTGGGGAGATGCTTTGTAGTTAAATTTACGTAGCCACCAGTGTGGGGACTGGCAGAGCCGTCTGCCAGGTTTCACAACTGGAGGTACCATTGTAGGAGCCTTGCAGTGAGGGCAGGAATGAGGAAGCAGAGACTGAAGATGAATGTCACCTTGGATGGTGACCCAAGTCACCTTGATGCACACACACTTTTCCTGATCAGAGTATCCTTTTCGGCACATATGTGTGCTGAGATTTGGAGTCTGAGCAAATCAGCCAAAGCTGTTAAACTTGTTACAGGTTTATGGGAAGCTTTTTATTCTCAGAGCCACATAAACTAAGAAAACCTAATATTCACCATCACAAAGCAGACTCTTGCTAAGTTCGAAATACCAAATGCGAAGGTACAATGTTTCCACACTGCATTTCCACACAACATTTCTGCTCTACCTGTGCAGCTGTACATAAGCACAATGAGACAAAGGAAGGAATCTGATTACCCTGCAATTGAAATCAATGCGCCTGTTGCTATTGTTCCAGGGAGAATAGCACCGTCCTCCAGGCAGGGCAGGAACTTCACTTTGAACTTCCTTAGTTGACAAGGGCTTAAATCAGAACTGTAACTTTACTTTGATGTCATTTATTGTGGTTTAATACACCTCTTTATTTATTTTTTTACAATCATGTAAAATATATAAAGAAACCTAATCTGTTAGGGAGGTGTATGAGAATTTACTGAATAGACCTTAATGGTTCCTTTATGCAGCTATAAAACACAGAGAAGCTGTAAGAGCAGTCTGAATTGGACTGGGAACTTTAAATGTTATATAAATTTATTTGTCATAGTCAAAGTTTTATTGCTGTAGGTGTTTGCCTTCCCCATTGTTTAACTAGGTTGTGTATTTTTTTAGACTTCTATGGTAAAGAACACATTGTACAAGGAATTAAAGAGAGCTTAAAAGATGTGATGAATAAACCATTCTGCCTTTGGAAATATATATTATAAATCCAGAGTTACTTTACTGATATTCATGTAGTTAGACTACTATCAATCCTGAATTAGAAGCTCAAATAAGGCTATGATAGAGTTAATTCCTCCCTCCCACCCCCAGGCTAATCTGGAATAATTCAGTGAAGCAGATGATAGAATTTTTCTTAATTTCCATCCATAGAAATCAAAGAGGACTCTGCCCCTAAACTAAGTAGGGTTTTCAACGCAACCTTTAAAGTATTAGCTATCTAATACCTTCTTGCTGTATATCATAGATAAGCAGCTGAACAGTATTTAACGAGTGCTTATAGTCACAGGTGGCATGTTGCTGTAAATTAGAATAGCTCCTCTGAAATCAGCACAATCTGTTTTGATTCACACTGACTGTGGATCCAACCCATGTACTCACAGCCTTTTGCAAAGGTATGTGTCCACTGGCCTCTAACATTTCATGTTTTTCAGGCAGGCAATTTTTAAAAACTTTAAGAAACCATAGTAGTAGACCACAAAGATTTTAAAAACCATGGTACATCAAACCAGACAAAGCAAAGCACAGTCCTACTGAAACAGTGCTGTGATTTAATTTGGACAGATACATCTCTAACTGAGATAATTCAGTGGTCAGTTTTGAAATATATATACTCAAGGTCTGATGCTCCATCTGAAACATAATATGAGAGTTTAAGAAAGGATCTATTTAAATTTTGTTAGTTTTATTCTTATGTGAATTTGCATTATTGCCCATTTTTATTCTTTCAGGCATTTAATTATTAACATACTTTCATGTTTTTTCAAAATTTCTTTTATTAAAAAGAAAAAAGGACAACAGCATTAAAAACACTATCAAAACATACATTGGAATTTTAGTGATTTATAACAGGTATTTTCTTAGTACTCTACCACTCTGACACTGGAAAGCAGTCTGTGAATACATATATAATAAATGTATATTCGTGTTTATGTATGTGTGGGAGGAAGAATATGTATGTACCAGAAATTGTGTGTGTTTTCATTAAGAAAGATCAGAATGGAAAGAATTAAGAGGGACCCCTGGTAACATCCATCTCTATTTCTTTCAATTTCCTGTTGGATTACCTTAACTATCTCTATGTTTTCTCTTCCATCTCAGTTGAAAAGATAACAGCAGTAAGCCAAGGATGTAGTGAGATTCTCTATGCTTTTCCCTGGGTGCTCTTTTTAATACATTACCAATATCTGTTGTGGAAATAAACAATAACATTGGAAGATCAGTGCCATTTCAGTACAGTCCTCTGTGTAAGTCAGGGAATCGGTGCTTTATCTGTGTAAGTTCGTTATTTTTTCCTGTGGTGGCCTAAGGCATGCCTCAAATTGCACATGCATTTTCCTGGCAGAGACATTATTTTGTCTTTGGAAGTATCTGGTTTAATTATCAAGCAGGTTACAGAGACGGATGATGCCAGTCAATGAGATTTCTGTGGGGGTGGTAACTCAAGTGGTTTTTCCATGGGCCCCGATCCACTTGGAGAGGTACAGCTGAGTGCTGTACCAAAAAAGTCATCGAATATGCATAAAAATCTTTCTTTTATTTTAAATACAGCCTTTGCTGGGAATAGTTATTTTATTTCAATGTTCTTATTTTACTCCTATTTGAAATCCATTATTTGCAATTGCGTCAGTAGAGTGATTCACAGGCATTGACATATTTCTTTTCCTCGTTAGACTTGATGGAAATAACAATACTAGATAACAGAAAAAAAAATAAAGCAACATCTTGACTGTCAGGTTAGACATTTCCATTTTAATAACATTAGGCATTAATAATGACATTTTTATTAACAGATAACAGACAATGTTTGTACTAGGGACGGTTAGTGTTGCTATTAGGTTTTTAATTGCTGAGAACTAGAATTAGTTATGGTGGATAATTTACTTAGGTAGAAAATATAAAGTCCAAATCTTGCAAAGCTTATATTCTAGGGGCTGTGAATAATTCCTTTAAAGTTTAGCATGCGTATTCATCTTTGTAAGACTAACCCCTAAACACGGACAATGGGAGTGAGGCAGAATTCACATTATTCTTCGAAATGTTGTATCAACGATTTGTTTTTCATCAACTCCTTCCATCTGGCCCATCTTTCTTCTAATTGTTACTTAATTGAATACAAGCAAACAGTTGGTCCATTTTTCTTCATTATTTCATTCTGACACATTTCTATAAATGGGTTTTGTCTTACAAACATTGGAATAGCATAAATTACAAAGATGAAGCATGTCTGAAACAAAAATTAGGATTTTTTTTGTGTGTAATCTTTTCTTCAGGCATGGATGCTTTATAAAATGACAACCAAAGATATTTAAATGAGAGCCTAAATCAGGCTAGTTATTAAATGCTTAGCAATAAAGAAGCCTATAAACAGCATGAAATGGTCACCCTTTTAAAATCTTCTCATTCAGCCACACATCCCTAACTGAGAAGAGCTCCCACTAATCTTAATCATTGAATTAACTGTGTGGATACATTTTTTTTCCCCTCTTTCCTTTGCAGAGAGAATGTGCTAATTTCATCAAGGTGCTTAAGGCTTACAACCAAACCCACTTGTACGCTTGCGGAACAGGGGCTTTTCATCCAGTCTGCACCTATATTGAAGTTGGAAGCCATCCTGAGGTAAACTATCTTAAAAACAATATTTTTCTTTTTGTCTCTTTTTAATCTTTATTGGTATTTCACCACGATGTCTTCCTGCCAAAACGCATTCTCACTAGTTTCTGTGTCTGGGTGAGTGCATCTGATAGGACCTGCTTCTGAATCAGGTGCTGACGTGCTGATTGATAAATCACAGCAGAATCTGTACTTTTCTCCCCTACAGACCATCTTTTCCCTCAAGGGCTTAAAGAAATATGAAGCAATCCATTCTGCCTGGTTAATGAAGTTAAAAGCACTCACTTTTTTTTGGTCAGGACAGATACCAGCCATAAGAGGGGTAGTTCAGCCTGTGTGGGTTTTTTTGGGGCCAACCATCCCTTGGTCTCCTACCAGTCAGTACAGTCTGACACCATGGCAGCTTTCTCTCAGCTGGGAATTAAAATCATGTCACACATTCATAAATCCCACTTCTCAGATTTGTCCTCTAACACTGACAGTTTTTCATATGTGACCTAGGGTTTGGTTCCTTACTTTTTAGAGAAAAATAAATCAGTTTTCCTCTCTCTTTCCCCTTTATTTTATTTTTTTTTAAATCAGATTGCAGATTTTTGCTTAGTGTTGCAGAAATCTTGCGGTAGCTCTTGTACTGTTTTGTCAGTGATCATTGCAAATAAACATATAAGCACGGTCTTTCATGGGGGAAACCAGTAGCACTGTCAGTAAGCAATGGGACTGTGCTGGTTTTCCTGGCTGAAGATTTTACTAGAATGTCTCTGAGCTCCATTTCAATCCTTTTTCTCTTGAGAAAAGCCAATCTATTATTATTTTCCTGTTAAGGTTAGTATGTAATATAAGTTAGTCCACTTTACCTTGTTTCCAGCCTGGCTTACCTGAGTATTGCTCTGTGGACTGTTTCAGTTTAGCAACCAGGCTCTTGATGTGTTTTCAGCAGTCACTTAATTTATGGGTATGTTTTACTGGTGTATCCATAGTTGTATTACTCGTAGCTTCTGTAATTTCTGAAGAACAGCTCTTTCAAATTACCTTATGGTTTTGCAATTCAGGTTTGCAGATTTCCCTGAAAATAAAGACATCATTGTTAAATGAATGAGGACTCTGGTATTTAAAAATCAGAATTTCTTCTTGTAGAAAAATTAACAGACCTTTTAAGCATTGACTTTATAGTCTGGGAATCATTTTTGCCTATAAAAATGTCTTTTGATATTCAAAACATGAGTCTTTAAAATATTTTAAGCATAAGGTTTTGAAGGGATAAAGGAGCTGCAAAGTAGAAGGATTTTTTTTTTCTTATTCTTTAATGCTTTATTCCAGAATGCATTCTTAGCAATTAGTGATTGTCTCTTGACCACACACAGTATGTCATTGCTTACTGCATTAAACAGATTCTCTGCTTCCTGAGATCCATTTGGGAATTGGTAGACATATTAATTAACTCTAGTTCCGTAAGATGTGTGTCAATCAATTCTTGGCTATCTGCCAAGTGAATCTATCTGCAGAGAGATAGCTGGTATGAGGTCATTTACTTCTACATTTGTCTGTTTTATGATTGTACCATAAAACTAACACACACTTTATCAAGGATTTATAGAAAGGATGATCGGAGATGAGAGAACAAATCCAACCTTGGTTTAACATTCTGGATTTTGAGGCACATGAGTCAATGATGTGTTTGGCCCTGGAGCTGAAAGAGGATGTTTGTTTTATCTTCTTTTTCATAGTCCTTAACTATCAACAAAATCTAAATTGTTGTATTCTTGGTCATTTATGCAATAAGTTTGTTAGCCGATGTGTGCCTGAATCATTCTCTTGACCCTTGGATTTACTGTCTCAAAGCAGGGAAGTCGGGAGTATGTTTATCTGAACTACCTCAGCCACTGTTAGCTTTGGATTTCCTCTTCATATAGGGGGGGTCCCTGCCTTCTCAGCCCAGGTCTGCCTGTGCACAGAAAGTGGAGCAGGCAAAAGGCAACAGCACCCACCAGATTTTGACAAATCTGACAGTCAGCCTGGCTCCTGTCCTTTGCAAAGTTGAAAACCAAATGAATAAATGAATTTATTAGATATGCAATGAAAAATAACCTGGTCTGTCTCTCAGCTGGAGCCTGCTCCTTCCTTTCCCCTACCACCTAGCTAGGAATTTCAAATGTGCTCTCCTGGAGCTGGGGAAGAGGAGGGTGCTTGATTGGCAGCAGCTATTAGAGACACCAAGGATGGGGGGGTTGGGATACAATATTAACCTCCGCACCCCTGCACGCTGCGTCTGGGGGAGCCAGATGGTTTACATTGTCATGTCAGACAGCAGCACTGGACGTGTCAAAGGGCCATTGCTTCTGTATCCTGTATAGTTTATGCCTCCTTAGCATACTAAAAGAGGGAAAAAGTATAAGTGAAAAAGAGTGGTTGATTTTGAGTTAAACAATTGCCATTGAAAACATTTCCTGAACATTCATTTTCTGCCACGACACTTCTGGAAAATTAACTGGCTTCACCATCTGCTTATTTATTTTTCAGGCACTTAGAGAGGTAAATGTGAACTGATTAGGGGAATAGTCAGGGAATGTACCTGCTCTCTAATAAGATTGCTTGTTTATGTGAGCTCTGAATATAACCTGCCTGAGTCCAATGGAGGAGAGAAAATTCATGTGTGCCAAATCGAAGAGAATGGAAAAGTGAAATTTAAATAAAAGAGTGGCAAGTGATAGAGGAGACACTGGAAGCAGTTGGAACAGGCTGCAGAAGGCTGGAATATGGTACAATTTTTATGACTGGGTTGAGAAAATAAATTGCAGTCATAAAGAAATGGGAATATGCATTGTTATATCTGTTGAATATCTCTTCGATATGAAGCAGTGTATTGCAGTTCCATTCCATACTTGAAGAAAACCATTTCTAGTGATGAAACTAGGCAGGTCTAATTGGGTTTGATGAAGTACAGTATCAGAAATAATAATAAAAAGGTAAAAGGATATGAACAGCATGCTGTGCATCTGATTAAAAATGATCTGCACAAATGTATACAATATAATATGTTGTGAATTACACCACAGTCTAAGGAGTAAAGCAAACTAATCTTTGCTTAAATCCATTCCAGATGTGTA
This sequence comes from Scolopax mira, assembly GCA_004320125.1. NCBI lineage: Eukaryota > Metazoa > Chordata > Aves > Charadriiformes > Scolopacidae > Scolopax > Scolopax mira. Next base: position 163,818 of record BJBW01008230.1, read on the forward strand.
AGTGAATAACCACAGTATTTTAAGAGAGAAGAATAAAGTTAATGTTTGACTAGACTTTAAGCACGTAAGCCATGAAAGAACATATTTAGAGAGAATCATCCATTGGAGAGGCTATATTTCTGAATCACTGAATGGGACAAACTGGCTCACGGCTATATGTCTATGTACAATATGTCTATATTGTACGTGCCTAAGTTTAGGTGAGATGACCTAACACAGACACCTACACCAACTTCAGAGATCCAGGGATAAGCTACATGTGGCATTCTCTCCACATAACACAATATAATGCAAGAAACCAATTACCAGATAAAATAAGAAAGTAATTAGTAAAGCTGTGTTCTGCTCCCACTGACTTCTGAGGAAACAGGATTGGTTGCGTAGGAATGTTGTACTTAACAGTTGCAAAATTGCACAAGTCAAATCTGTGCTTGAAAGGAACAAATCCAACTGCAGGGAGACACAGAGGTGCATTAAACCTACTAGAAAATCACAACAGGATGCAGAATGCACCTGCCTGTGCATGCCTGAGCAAGGAGAAGGAGCCTTGCTCCCTTTCCCCAGGGCTCCCTTTGGGGTAGTTTGTGTGAACCAGCAGGGAACAGTCCTGTTTAGGAAAGAACAGGATTTTCCATTTACTTAACCCTTACATACAGGTGGAGGTATAGAGAATGCCCTATAGAACCCTTTTTCTAAGGCTTAGACATGCATTGCAAGAGCTGTACAAAAGTATTTGCCAGATCCTCAGCAGGAATACATTAGAATTTCTTCAACTGAAGTAAATCAATAGATGCTGTCTGAAGAACTAACCCGGCTTCTTTTACTGTCTCCTAATTCCAAATTTCTTGTCATTGTCCAACAGATTAAAACTCAATTTTAACTGGATGAACTTAAAAGATCTGGGATCACTTACTTGCAGGTTATTTCTCATTCTTAATCAATAAAGAAGCTCTAAATTTAGTTCAGATTTATGATGTACATAAAACATTAAGTTACTGCATATGAAGTTATATAATGCTACCACCTGTAACATATTTGCTTTTTCCGGACTCTGTGCATTTTAAAAATCTTTGGTTCAACTCATAAAATTTTGCTGAATTATACTTTCCACTTTTTTTATCCCTTCTGTATTTCACATTAGAAGACACATTAGAAGAGGTCTAGAGTGCATTTTATAAGTAATGGACATCCTGTTCTGATACCTTTATGCATCTGTCTTTTTTGTCTGTATGTATGTCAGTATATATTTTTATATATATATATATATATATATATATATATACAGTAATGGAAGGGCATTTTTTTCCTAGGAGAATGACTTTGAAGGAAAACATTACTTGAAGGACCAGTGCTACTGCTGGTAGAAAACATGTTGTGTTTCATTATCTAATATAAAATTCAGGGTGAAACATTGACTTCAGTAGTAGCAGATGTGGTATAAATTGGCCTAACTTCATTGAAGACAGCAGAACTGTGTCAGTTTACATCAATTAAGATTCTGACCTGTGGTTTTTAAGTGAAATATTTGAGCAAATGATTTTTTAAGTTAAGAACCACCTCATGCTAATTTGCTTTCCATCTAATTAACTATATCTTTATATTGCATTTATATGCTTATCAAATAAATAGAAAAATATGAAGGAAAAGGACACTGTTAAAGGATTATTCTCATTTGTGATACAACAGTTATGTGATAGAATTATTATTTGTGACATATGTGTTCTAAGCATCTAAGCATCACAGAGAAATGCCAGTAAAGGAAGATCTAGTTTACAGGCTATAACAGCCTACTTTAGTTCAGAGATGGTTTAACCTTTCAAACCATTCGATATCCTATTACTATAGTATATGAAAACAAAACTGAAGAATGAGATCTCTAACTTATGTACAGTGTAAGTACTTTTTAGAGCACTTCTTTCAATCTCCTGGGTAGTTTTGCCATGGGGAAAAAAGAAACCATCTCTTAGATGTTTAAAGGCTGAAATAATTCATCCTGTTTCATAAAAAAAAAAAAAAAAAAAAAGCAAGATAATGATTTCTGCTATATCATGAAATCCCAGTACTGGACAATTTTGTTGTACTGATGTTCTTGTCTGTTGAGGATGACAGGTAACTGGATAGTCACTTTCAACTGCACGCATCTGTCCAGACATTTCATAGGGTCAGTGACCAAAATCACAAAATAAAGGAGCTTGATTCCTCTGGAGACTGTTGGGTCTGCAACCCATCACTTCTGCTGCTCCCTATGACATCAGCTTCCAGTCCCTTAGGCTACACTATGTGAAAACTCTTTGCCTAAAATCAGACTTTTCACATATGTACAATTTACCTCCACTTGTTAAAAAGAATAAATAAAAATCTTGGCATAGCTATAACTTTCCTAGCATTTTGGAAGTATATAGTTTTATATATTCAGCTATATGCAGCTACATATTCTTTTCCCAAGCCATAATTCACTATGTTATTGGTTGGGAAGGGATAAGCTATGGGAACTTTCCAATGACCCAAAGACAATATATGCAAAAGGAGTACAAGGAAGAGACAGAGAACATGACAGTCTTTTCTCGCAACTGAAGGGAGTCATTTGTTCTGGTAAGGTCTGACAAATATTTCTGTAAGGAAACCAGCATGTGTTGTTGGAAAATCTGCACATTTTTAAGCACCGTCACACAGAAACGTGTTCTTCTTACAGGCCAAGTGCTAGGTCCCAAATAGCATCTCTTGCTATGTGGTATTATCTTGTGATAAAGTTACAGAAGTAGAAGGTCACCATAAAAAGGTAACTTGATTCCTACTTAAAAGACTTTTGGAAAAACTCCATAAACCCCTTTGTAAACAAGTATGAATTAGGTTCATGGTTAAATGCTATTATTTATGAAGGCCTGTCTTTGAATACACTGCAGATCTCCTCTAACTGCTGTTTGCTAAAAGAGAATTTAAACCAGGAAAACTATTTTTCAGAAATTTATCATGTTGTCTCCAACAAAGTTATCATTCAAATAGAAATTTATTTCCAGAGTAGATCTTTCCAAGTAGGACTATTAGGCTGTATGTGAAAATTTAAGCTGTTGAAAGTTTAATTCATGAGGTAAACTTCTCTCAACTGAATAGCAGACATGGCAGCAGAGGCTGACATCTTTCCTACTCCCCACTGTTGGGAAAATCCACACAGCTTCTATGGATACTGTGTCCTCAGCAAAGTGAGATACTAAAAAGAAAGCTTTTGAAAGAGGTGTTTTTCCAAGTATTTCATTTTATCAAGATAAGAATTGATTTCCTAATACAAATGACAATGCCTGCTAAACTCTCGATGTAAACCACACAATTAAAAGTATAATACTTTACATTTGCAACTGGTGTTCATTATCCTGACATATTCAATTAAGAAGGATGTGCCATTATGACAGCTGAGTATTTGACAACTAACAACTATTTGCTCTTCCATTTACCAATGTGAGGTTGGTATGTTTGTAAGAATAGGACTATTTCAAATCATATGCATGCCAAGGATCTAGCTCAGTATCTTAAAATTCAGATGCAGTAGAAATATCATTTTTTGGGGAAAAGTATTTAGAAAAGGGGTCGTGCTTTAATCATTGACAGGAAATGTGAACATCATAGGTTTTCAGCTGTCATTTAATGCATTCAGTCCTGCCCTCGCATATTTCATAATTACACCTAAGCAATTTGGAATCTATTTATGTCTAAAGTGACAGAAAGTCAGCAATTATGTCTGAGGTTCACTCTGAGATTTACAAGTTCAACATTTACATGCAGGAAATGAAATCAAGTTTTAAACTATCACAAGTCAAAACAGTGTGGTTGACTATTTTATTTCTTCAGCTTTATTCCTCAGCCTACAGACTTAAATGGTTTAGGCAAAATGGAAGCACGGTTCTTGACTAAGTCATACAGAGGAGAGGTATAAGATATGATGAGAAGCAGAACAAAGACATGGAATTTACAACTGCAAGGGCCATTTGTTTCACAGCAGAAACCTCTAATGAAACCCCTATTATTATTTGAGTTGATCAGTTCAGCTATTCAGCAACTAACTTTTGTTTAGGACTTGATAAATATATCCAAATTGCTATGGCAGACCTCCCATTTTATTCTTAAGTGGGAAAAAAATCAATTCCAGGACCATATTACTTTACTTTTACTTTAGGCATATGTTTTAAAGAAATTGTAAATGAAAGTCACTCTGCAGGTGATGTTCCAGCACCCTACAGTTTGGTTTTAATTGAAAACTTCCCTGCGATGAGAGAGAACTGGTAAGGATGTGGTCTGTAGAGAGTGTTTCTGTGGATCTGGCCTGATCACTAGAGACATAGTAAGACATAAAATGAAACTTGATAGCAGCAAGATCCTGCACATTCTCCTGCACTGTTGGAAAACCCAACTCATACAAAATAACTGTTAACACAGAATTTTTTTTGTATTTTCTCAGTGCAAAAAGAGTCCAGTGTGAACAATAGTGTCAAATTTGAACCCCCTGCCTCCTAATGAGAGGAATGTATGTGCTAGCATGCTTCCACTGAGATAACTGAGAAGACCATTGTTTCCTCACCATACCATGGTTTTCACCTTGTGAAAACTGTGACTGAGAAATGCTGTTGCTTACAGTGGAGAACTGTATACAGTATGCCACAGCTGAATGACTTCCATGAATAAGAAACTAAAGCCAGTCAACATATTCATTAGGTTCAAAGAAATGAGTCTCAGAACTGTGGGAAAACTTTTGTTTAGGCTGCTGGAGGGGAGAACAAAAAAGAACGGTGTGATAGAAAGAGACCTCCATTGAAGAGAATTCGTGGCGTGGAGCGTGCACACGCGCACATGCAGACCCGTTGAGTGGATTTTCACTTATACCACATGCAATGTCTTGCTTTGTGAGTCCACGCCTTAAGCCATGGGTAACTTTGAATATGCTCAGATAATGAGTGAGATGAGTCAAAGACACTCTTAGGATGTGGGTCTAAATTCCTTTAATTTTTTTAATGTGGGGTGATTTTTCCAAGTACCAGTTGTTTTCAGTGGAGTTGTCTCTGACTTATACTGATGTAACTAAGACTTAGATTCACTTTTCATTTGTATAGTCACAGAAAAAAAATATTCACTTCTAGCACTGTTAGAGTGATGACTCATAGTTTTGTTACTGCTTTAAGAAAATTAATTTTAGAAATGGCTACCAGTGGAGCTGAAAATACACCCACTGTTTGCACTTGGATATTCATTATTTCTCCTATCAATTGAAGGATGTTATGATGAATTATTTATTTCCACAATCTGAATATTCCCACTGGCACATGATTACCTTACTTTACCATGAGATGATAGAGTTTTCCTAATTCATCACAGACTTCAATTGTACTTTTAAGAGAGATGGCAATCATATTAAGATGTTGATCCAATTTTCTGGGTGGGAGTATTATGTTCATTCATCAACAAAGTCCATAATGTTTCTAGTAGCACAGACGTTCAACATTTGCCTCTTGTTAGAGTAACAATTGAAAACATTAACCCAACTTCACAGTCATGCAACATATGCAAAATTTCATCCACACACCTCCTGAAACAAAAGGCAAGTATGGCTGATTCCTTTGATCTCTCAACCAACATGGAGGAGAAAAAAATAAAATAATAAACCACCATCTGTTGGGAAACCGATGTAATAAAACCAGTGGAAAGTCAACCTATGGTATAAACTGCCTTAATTGAGGAAATGACTTATAAATAGAATTATTTCTTGATTTAGAGGTGCAGGAGGAAGCAAAACTGAAGGAAGGAGTTACTGAGCTCAGATCCGGATAGATCAGCATCAAGGCAACATTATTCATTGCGGGATACGTGTCACAAAGCTCCAGTTGACAGGGGCTGACCTCATAAAGAAGAATCACATTTTAAGTGTGATTCTGCAGCTGAAGGAAGTGACTGTATTGTGTTTGTAGCTCAGTACAAACATCTTGTCAAATAGACTTTAAACAACCAAGGTCACAATGCAGCAGGTTTTAGCTGTGGGTGATGCTCCACATACAGGCCATGGGACTGTGAAATGCAGAACAGCAAACTAACTAGAATTATATTAAATATTCAGACATGAGGACCTAACCAAGACCCTGTTGATGTTAACCAACTTCACTGGACTTTGTCTAAAGTTTTATGAGAGCTGATGTGTTCTGAAGTTACTTTAAGGCCTGATTTTTGAAGGCTAGAGGATATATTTAACTCACATAAATCACATGAAAACGTAAAACACTACCTCATTCCATGCTTTCAGTCCAACTTAATATTTATCATTAGTGCGTGTTCACAGCGTCTGAGCTTAATGGTACACCAGCATAGTGACTGGCCTGCAGTTTGCCCCAGGAAGGGGCCCAGAGGTTGTGTACAGCCATGGTACAGGCTGCTTAGCAATGATGGAGAGGGTCATGCCTGAGCTTCTCTCAAAAACTTACTCTTGATATTGCTTCTTGCCATAAGAGTCTCATTCAGAATTCCTGGAAAAGGGGCGTTTCCCCAAAGGAAAGCTGAGAACACTCATGGATTTAAAAGCAATCATCTTTCAAACAGATTCAGGAAACAAAAAAGCCACTTTCCACAATGGGAGGCCTCCTTGGTGTGCTTTCAAGCTTCTCATACATCTCGCTCTTTCACCAACAGCTGCCTTTGGCATGAGAAAACTGGCTTCTCCACAATCATTAAATCTTATTTCTCCTTTGATATAAAGCAGAGCAACTGCAGGTGAAGCTACTATTTCTGTGAGTAAACAGCAGTACATTGGTATTTCCAGCAGTTGCCTGGTGGAACAGGAAATAATTGTTCTTCTCTTGCTATCTTGACCATCCCCGATTTTATGTACAGACTTATATTTATGTGAAAATGATTTCATAATACTTACCAGATGCCTTCTTGCCTTTACAAGGCTTTGAAACTGAGTTTTTCTCTGCTCCCTGTTATACAAAGAGTGTCTCAAATTTGTTGCTAAGCAGGTTCAGATCATAAAATTCCATTTTTCCATGGTTCAGTAAGAAAATAATGCTGAATATTGATGTCTAAATATTGATTCTTTTATTAGTAATTAGTACTTTACTTCTTAAGGAGAGAATTAACTGAACCATGGAAGAAAGCAAATAAGAATTAATCCCATAGATGCCATACACACAGAGAAGATGTCCACAAGAGGCAGGATCTCTGCAAAACAAGAACAGATACAGTTTAATCACTGTGTCACTTTGTAACTTTGATAAATACTTTTACAAAAGATGAAGAGAATACTTTCATCAGTATACAACCTTTCATCTTTTTGCATCACATGTTTTGCTGGCATAAGATGACACAGATAGATTAACAATCAGGTATTTCAAGATCTTAAAAGTCTAACAGAAGAGAAAATCCTACATCTTTCTTTAAACAATATTTCTATATAAACACGAGGCCCAGTACAGCAATGTATGCTTTATTGCTGGAATAGTACCTGTCAGCAGGAAGAAAATCCGGTTTTAGGAATGGGTAATGGCTTAGGCAGAAATTGTGTTTTTCACAGGGAAGGAACACAAGATTGTGCATAACATTATCTAAAAATAACAGTCATGAAAGCAGTGCATAGGCATAAATAATTATCTTTATTATACATCAGTTCATATATCTTTTGCAATGAGCAGCTAATCAATTTTCTGCTGAAAGACTTTGAGAGATTAAGAATAATACTGAATCAGGTAGTGTTTTAAATATTTGTGCTTGTCCCTAGTGCTTGTGTGATGCTGGAAATCAGACTGAGTGATCATAGCAACTCTTTCTGTCCTAAAAATCTAAGTATGAAACCACTTGAAGTCAGTTGGGAAAAAAATATATTTACACTTCCATTCATTCTTCTAGCTTATGTAGTTTGCAACAACTTTCTTTCTCTTTGTGGCACTCAGTAAGTCTGTTTGGAAATGTGCTGGCTCTTCTTCGAGCTCCTGAGCATAAACCATACAGAATCTCTGTATTTTCCCTCAAATACCATTCTTATGAGAGAAATGTACCGTGCCCTTCTGTTTCTTCCTTCACCTCTCCCTCATTTATATAAGACAAATAATTTAGTGACTATGACCTGACTCAGATGAAATACATGCCTCTAACTCGTTCATGCCTCTGTGGACTTTGAGTAAATTAGTTATTTCCTAAGCAACTCAGTTCATTGGAAAAGGGTGAGTAACTTTCCACAATTACTTGGGAAGTCAATAAAAGACAAGCTGATACCTACTTTTTTCTTTTTCTTCAGCTTCTGTGTTATTTGCTGTAGACAATTGACCTATGGTTATTTTTATTTATTCCCAAAAAGAAACTTTCTTTTTTTTTTTAGAATTTGTTTCTTTTCTTTATGAGTCTGAATGAGTCAGAAAAGAATGTGAGAAACACATTGGATGAAAAAACAGTCACCACTGGAAAACAGAAATAAAAAGAGGTGTTGAGCAGAATGAATAAATGTATCATGATAAATTCATGCCTATTAGAATTGACGAGGACTTATTATGTAATCTTATCTATTCTAATTTGTGTACATCTGCAGTGATATACAAGTCTGGACTGCCTTCTCACCTGTAGTGATATAAATCACAACTAGTGATTTTTTGCACAGCAGCATTAATTTGCACTTTAATTCTTTCTTTTTCAAATATTGCACAGCTAATCACAATTAAATACATTGTCCATCCCTAAGCAAGTCTTTTTCTGTGTAGTGTATGTATCAAACAGTTCCAGAAGAGCTGTCATAATTTTTCTCTTGTATTACTGCATATAATTTAGTTAAGAAATGCTACCTGATTTATGAAAATGTATGGATTCAACATAATATATGTATGGTTGCAACATAATCACACTCATGGAGACTTGTTAATAAACGTTCACAAGTACGTAATCAGATGAGAACACAATACTCCCCATTAATGAAATATAATCCATAATGAATCTTGCATGGGAGTGCTAATAACTACCTTTAGGTTAAAGTGCTCAGATGTCACAGTATAACAATATCTGTCTTAGATGTATCATTGCAGCACAGTAATTAAAGGTTACTTAGCTGTTAAATGATTACCTTGGAGGAATCCTTCAGTAATGTGGCTTCAAACATGCCTTCACAATGAAAATTAATTAAGCTAAATAAATATCAGCCTTATAGTAATCTATTTTATGTGCAGAATATCTGGCATACAAATGTATGATATGAGTGGTGGCAGAAAGCCCATTTGTTTTTAAATGTAAAGCAATCTTGGTTGTTTTTATATGTAAAATAATGCCTATGCTATTGGGTTAAAAAGAACAGTGACAAAATTGCTGAAGGTAAATGGAATGACAAAATTATCACGTGCTGTGGGAGTGCAAAGCTCAAGTAACACCTCTCAGGATGAGAGAAGTATTAAACTCACTCGATCCTTTTCACACCTCTGTGCTACACGGAGTTAAAATCCTAGTAACAAGTAACTAGAGTTTTGCTAACAGCTCAGTCTGACTCATCAGCAGATGCTTTCAGGGATTACTAGCTTGCTGCCTTCTTCTGTATTTAATATAAACCACACCAGGAAAGTTGAGCAAGCAGGTTGATCTGGATATAAACATTTCTCATCACCCGTTCAAGTGGGAATATGACATGGGCAACACCACTGACAGAGAGGAGCACTACAGAAATAAGAGAGATGTATTTTTTTCCCCATAATTTCCATTCTGGATTACAATCTCATTTCATACATTTTGACTTAAAAAAATAATTTCCTAACATTATGCAAACTGGCAGTGATAAATACAGACTATATTCTGCTTTTTTCTTTGTTTAAAGAGAAACAATCCACTAGATAATTGCATCATTTATCTGAGAGCTTTTCATGTGTAAGCAAGAAGGTGTAAAGTTCAGATCTCTGCTGTCCCCCTGAAACACTGGCCTTGCTCTAGGCAATGACATTATTCACATACTTTAAGTTTACCCTTATTTAAATGTTTTGCCCGATCATGCCTTTTGACAAAAAAGAAAAAAATATCTGTCTCATGCTGCAGAAATCTTTGCTCACAACAGAGCTCAGAAAGTATTGGCAGAAGAAATGGAAAGATGATGAATTCTTGTTAGCAATCTGCCTTTTTCATGCTATAATACATGTTTCTATGCCAGTGAGATAATTAGCAATGGTGGCACCATTTTATCAGTGATATGCTAAGTTCCTGCACATTTAGGTTGAGGATGACACAAATTTTATGGGTTTTCTCCAGTCCTTAGGCTTCTGAGGCCAAGTGATTTGGCCTTAATTGCTTTTGCTCTCTGCAACTGAGACTTGAAAGATGAAGCTTCAGTTGTTGTCATGTGAAAATGATGCCACGTCTCTGGGCCAAAAAAATCCCCAGATGACCTAAATAGCAGTGATGGAGTTATCTGTTCACTGAATAGCCTTTAGATGCCCTTCAAAGACCCTCTACACACAAACTTATAACATGTAAGTGTATGATAAAAAGACAAAAAGTCTTAGTGTCATGGTCGGTCTTTTTTCTGTGCTGTAGCTTCTCAGATTAACACTGATTTTTACTTCTTGGGCACAGTAAAAGCATATATATACTGATTGATTCAGCCAGATTTCAGACCTGGAAACTGCTTTTGAAGAGGGATTAGAAAGAAAACAGTCTAAGAGAGGAAGACTGTCTTCCAATGACTTATTTTGCCCGGAGGTATGATTTATTTTTTTTAATTATGAACTGGTAAATGTGTAATCAGAAAACAAATGGCATTGATTACTTTTTCAAAGCAGTAACTCTCTAATCATTTCATCCTATACTTCTAGGTTGTTTGAAGTATGGAACCAATGCAAAACCTGAAAGCATTTTGCCATTTGTGTAAATCAACATTGCCTTCTGTAGCTAACATTTATTTACAAGCTTGCAAAGGGTTTCAGAAGGGATGTGAGTGCTCCTACAATACAAACCATGTGTCAAACAGCAGAAAACTGCAGAGCAATAGTGCTGTTGGTTTTTCCCTTTGCTTGATCCAAGTTTCATTTTCTGTTTGGCTAAGCATCAGTGGTCATGAAGGTGGTATATCAACAATCGAGATGGCACATTCAATTTAATTAAAGCTGGTTGAGGTGCTTAACTTCATTTACTTTTTTCTGAATAACAATTTATTTTATTCTGTTTTTAAAAACCTCTCTGTTTATGCATTTCATCATCTTTTGTTATAAGAAACTGGGATCTGGTTTCATTACTCAAGTGTGGGAGCAATGAAAGAGTAAGTCTTCATCAGCCTACTGCTGCCGTACCGAGGGTCTTTTCCTGGAATATTACTGAAGAAAAAATCCCTTGAAGTCAGCAGAGTTTAGTCTAGATTTGATTCTTAACTTAATAGCTGTGAAACTCATACCAAATGCAGGACATGGAAAGATTGGGCATTGTTTAACGTGGAATAACGCCACAAAGATCCTTCCAACAGGCATAGCAGAATAATAAATGATTCAGGCACGAGTACAAGATTTATGTACATTCTTAAAGATTGGTGGTGATAAATAGAACAGTAATGGGGAAAGTTGACTTTGTTTAACCTCAATCAAGAAAGGGAGACAAAAAAGGAAAGTTTGGACAAAGCAGTGGAAGTTTTGATCATGGAAGAGCTCCGCATGACTTAACCCATGTCTATAAGCAAACTTGAGAATGTCTCACTAAGGTGTTGCAAATCCCCACACTGGCATTCCCATTTCAGTTAAAGTAGTATTTCAGGTCTGGTTTTAGCTGCCTGAAAGCAAAGGAAAATAAGCTGCCCTTAACTGAGCTCACTGTGCTGACATGGAGCTCATGTGTTTACTGGAATCTCATTACATTCAAACATAGTGATACAAGTCTGCAGATTAGTGCTCCCACTGAAAAGGCTGTTTAGCCTTTCAAAGGATTTTGCAGGAAAGCAATCTGGAATACAAGCCCTTTCTGCTTGTCATTTGTAGGTTTGTGAATTTGGCTTTTATTTCTTTGTGCAAATCTGTTTTCATGCAGACACTGAAAAGCCATGACCCACTGTAAAAAAGGATTACCTTGAAGGGAGATAGTAAGACTTCAGTGTAAAGGCTAGTTAATACAGAAATGCTAAATCTCTCCGTACAAAGATTATGACACAATAAATTTTTTAACTCAAGGTACTTTCCTGACATTATAAAAACAGTCACATATCAGAACCTCAAAATAGAAGTCTTAAAGAGAGGGCTAAAAAGAAAATAAAGGAAAATGTCTGTTATTTTTTGTAGACGGATGATGTAGAATCCCTTTAAAAACGTGATTTATTTTAACTGACAGTCCAGCAAGTAGTTTAGATATCACTTAATGACTTAGATTTTTTTTTTACAATCAGTATATTTCATGGGGTATTAAAGATAATACATAAAAAAATACTTTAAAACAGATAATAGAAGACAGTAAGAAAAGCTGGAGATTTCAGTTACTTACAGAATGCCTGACATCTTACTGATGTGAAGCAATGACTTACCCTCATGAGCCACATTAGCCATGTGCGTAGGAATCAAATCCTGGTTCAAAAATTCCTTTGGTGAAAAAAATAAAAACAAAAACAGGGTTGGGGGTTTCTTTTCAGCTACGCCTACACCACCTTTCTTATTTTCTGTCTGGATATGTTCAGAAGCAAATCCAGACTTAACCCTTCTAAAACTTCCCAAACAGACAAAAGCAGTGTTTGAGGGTAACAGGGTTTAAATTACTGCACGAGTGGAGTGCAAAAGTGGAGCAAAAATGGACTGCATCTTTTTTCATTGATAGCTTCCTATTTTTCACTGGTCTTGAGTCAGGAAAATACTGCATTCACAATAGCTTTTATGGGTATAAGAATAGATGATTACATATTGTTCATTAACAAGGACCATACGTAAAAACAGGCTTAAATGCTTGCCTTAGTTTTGGACTTAAAATACCAGAAAAACAATTTTAATCTGCTCTTGAAATTTAGCTACCTGGATTTGAAGTTTCATATTTACATACCTAACTTTCTGAATGTAAATTAGACATCAAAGGCATCATTTCAATGGGTTCTTATCTGGCTTAGTAATTTCAGTCTCATTTTCAATGAGGTGCTTAAGGACCTAATGCCATTAAAAGTAATTTTCTCTACACTTCTTTGAGGAAAATAAACATGGAAGGATTTATAAAAACAATAAAGCCAAACTTTTGAAGAAAACATATCTCTTCAATCTTTCCCTGAATGGAAAGAAATTGAAAAGAAATTTAATATTATGCCTCAGTATAAACATTGAAACTGTTCTTAATAATAAGATAAAATAATTTATAATGGACTTCAGTCATTTCAAGTGCTTTCTTAGAATTTCAAAGAAATGCTTATTTCAAATGAACATACCTAATTTCAAAATTTGTAATGTTGGACAATTACAAATTACAAATAGGTCAAATTCATCAATGGTTTGGTTTCAATCAAAGAAGAACAGTTTCTATTAACTACATCATAGTATAAACAGGTTTTTGTTCTCATCGAGTCATTCTCGCTTTCTAGCAAAATGGCTTTTTTTGATCTACCTGAAACGAAAAATGGAATTTCTTTCAGTAGTGAAATAGCTGTGATGAGTAGTTCAAGGTTCCTTACCTGCTTTTTTTCTCTTTTGAGACTACTACTACTAAATCACTTGGACTCCTCCAAGCTGACAAGACTGAAGTAAAATTTGAAAAAGAAGATATGAGAAACTCCAACAAAATTCACCCAAAGATTTCTTAAAAAGCAGAGGAAATGCTGTAGTAAAAGCCAGTATGTAAAGCACTGAAATAAAGGATTGATGTGAGGGTTATTGCCTGCTGTAAGGAGGATTTGAAATATACTAGCCATATGATAAGAGGTGAGATGAAGAGAGTTGTAAAAATAAACATGAATAACTACCACTATCATTGCATAGATAAAGGAATGAAATGTAATGCAGAATTTAGTCTCAATAGCTAAATCTTCAAATTATTTCATTAAAAAGAGATCACAATATTTCTTCAATAGATTTCAATGAATGATTGGACACAAAAGGAAAGAATATGGGACCTGAATATTTGTTTTTAAAGTTGTTTTTAAAGCCAAATCACCCATACACTGTAATCACTGGCTATTTTTTGATTTCTCTAGAGCTAGGATTAGGCTTTATGTGCTAGTCTGTCAAATTTGGGCATTAATTACCTATGCATTTATGTGCTCACTAAGGTGCTTTTATGAGAAGCAGTCTCAGAACCCCATTCAGAAGGAACTTAAGCAAATTCTTTCATTGTTTTCAGGCATATATTACTCATATTTGTAAAAGATAGGCACATCTGAAGTCTTTCTGCTTTTAGATGCTTTGAAAGGACAACTTGTTTTTTTGTCTCAATTATTCATAGACAGCACCATAGACAGGACACTCTGAAGAGGAAAGGGAGAGAAATTTGGGGTTTCTTGTAGTGTTTTAGCGTTTCTTTTAGGTCATGAAATTGAGAAAAAAATGACAGAAAGACTAATACATGGCAACAAGGAAGTGTGATGGAGTATCTGAGACTTTAAGTATTTTACTCTTTCCTGGTATTAGATAATTTACTCCCTCTAGACTTAAGTTACAGCCTAATTTCAGAGGGTAGAAGTTATTTTACCTGATTTAAATCACCTGAAACATAGTCAGCTGGTATAGCTATCCAAACTTACCCCTTGTCAATGGAGATAATTATGCATTTTCAGAAATAGTGCTTATCTTTCACACCTATCATAATATCTGGGATGTTCATGACAATGAAATAAAGATAATAAAATAAGATATAATGAGGCAATTGCTCAGAAGCAATGCATTTCAGAAACATTCCCGGATATCGATTTACATTTCTCTGAACTAGAAAGAATAAAATTATACAAATTGAATCCAAGAAGGGAACTCAGGAAGCAGTATGAAATTTCAGATACAATTTAATTGTACAAGAGTTGTGGCAATTTATTATTCAGCTAAAAAAAATCCACACCAGTCTTGAGCAAATACATGAACTTAGATACTGCTTAGATTTTAACATTCAGACTCCTTGAAATGTAACAGCACACACATGTATGTTAGAAGCGTTTGTAATTCTTCCTTAGACATTGTCATCTAAGTCAGTAGATCAATCCCCATGCTGGATATTATTTCTGTGTATCCAAGTAAAAATTGCTAAAAACTAATGTGATGTCAAAGTAGAGATGGTAGAAAGGTAGGAGTGCAGCAGAAAGAAAAAAGTATCTGGACATTGTAAGACAGAACAAGTTTAGTCTATTTTACATCCTGTTATTGTCACCACATTTTCTGTTTGTAGCTCACACTTAGTAATTTCCTACCAGGAATCTTCTATTGCCCTTTAGCTGCTCTATGTAGACATGCATCCTCATCATGATGCAATTTGTAATAAATGAGTTTCTAACTTCTTATATTAGTTAAGAAGATTAACAGTATGGAATTTAAAACCTGTGACCAAAATTTGATGAAACGACTTAAAATTAGTGGCATTCAAGATAGAAAGAGGCTTCTGAATTCCCAGAGACAAAATCCAGACAGCAGGAAAATCAGGTTAAACCATTCTATCTGAAGCAATTTCACAAAAAGAAGAGGAAATGTGTGACATATGGTATCAAGTAAAGCACTTGAAGTTGAGTCTAAAAATGTTTAAAAAGACAGCTGTAAGTTTGCATGATTAAAAAGTGAAAGAAAGGATATTATGATACATCAAGAAACAAGGAAGAGTTATGAAACCAGAGGTGGACTGGTTGGGTGTTTGTTTGCTTTTCTTATCCAGAGATTTCCAATGTTTTTATTCAATTTATCTTCAAATTCAACCTCCACCTCTATCTTCTGTTCTCTTTCTCCCAGTGACATCAGTGCTGGCTATTAACACAAAAACTGGGTGGATCTATAAACCTTGAAACAAAATCAAAGAACAATTTCGGGAAGAGATAATTACGTATCAACTCTTCTTTCCTCCAATATGTTTAAACAGATTAGATTATTTTAATAAGTTTTGGATGTGATGGGAACATTTTAGAATAATATTGACATGTGATTCTCCACTAATTGTATTTGAATCATAAAAGTCAGTTTAAAAAAAACCCTCAAACTTATCTTTCTCTATGAAATTGTGTGGTATGCGTTTTCTGATCTTTATTCGAAGTTAGATGACCTATTTCTTTTTAATTTATTTTTTATATGATTTTTTATTAATGAATATTAAGTTGGTTTAGATCTGGTAGTCTGTGAGGGGCATTTTTTTGATTTTTCTGCTAGTTCTTGTAAACCCCAAGTGAATAAAAACCAAGTGGCTATTTGAATTTGGTAATTTGTCTGTGTGTTGGAAACCCAATGGAAATATTCCTTGGGAATCTCAGGGAGACTAAAGGCTAACTAGGCACAAAGGCTGATGCACTCTCCCCATCACAAGTGATCCTTACCAGTTTTCCTTGCACATTGTGCTCAGCTTTGCATGTGCTAAATAAGCTGCCATTAGCTTTATTGGGATTTGAGACCAGACTATATACTTTTGTTTATGGCACTGGACAACGCTCAGGAACTAGAACATTAGCTTTTTGCTTTGGCATCGATTTCCTGGCTAAATTACCTAATTTCTGTCTGCCTCATTTCATAAGAACAGTCAAATCTGTTCAGACCAAAGGCTCATTTAGCCCAGTATCTCAGTTCTCACAAGGGCCCATAATGGATGCCAGTGGAAGAGAATAAGGCAGCGAACATGCAGCAGCACTTAGAGATATAGTTAGTCTCCCAGGCTCCAGCACTCGTTGTTCAGGGATTTCCTGAACCAGGGATGGAATCTCTGTGTTTAGTGCTTTTCAATGACTTGGTTTTGATGAATTAGTACTGGCATTTCTTGAGCTCATATATCTTTCAAGTATCCACAACATCCCATGCCCTACAAATTGTAACATGTGAGCAACATCCCTTTATTTTGTTTTAAAGCTTCTACCTGCCGGTTCCTCATTTTAAAACACACTGTGAACAAGAACTTCTTTTCTTCATATCTCTTCCAGTGAGCTGCATGCTTTCTAAGTTAGAAGACTGTAACTTGCAGTACTGAAAATGCAGGAGTGTCATGCATTTATAGAGGCATAAAGATGCTGCTGGTTTTGTTCTTTATTTCTTTTCTTGAAACAAACATTAAATCTGCTTTTTTGGCTGCTACTGGGCATTGACCTCATTCATAAAAAATAAAATAAAATTAAAAAAAAATCTTGTTCTTGATCTATAAAATGAGATACTATAATAGTGTTTGTAGAACTGTTTTCTCTGGAAAAATACAGAAGGAACAGTGAACCCAGCTTTATAAAAAGTGCCAGAAAGTCCTTGAAGTAGATACACAAGTTGTTCCGGTTTATTTTAGCTGCCTTCAGTTAGTAACATAAGATTTTATCTCTTAACACTGACAAATAAAATGTTTCCAGGCAGAAATGTAGTTTTAAAATTCCTGTTTCTTTAATCCATACAAAAAAGATACTTCTTCTGGTCTTTTGAACTTTTCAGAGGCTACTGAAAGATGAAAGAGGAGAGTGCCATACACTGAATGGGATTTGGAGCAGATGCTTAGTCACTGAGTCTTGCAGTTTGACTTCTCTGCTACCACTAACACCTCCTGAAACTGGAGGACAGCTGGGCTATTATATTTCAGATTCCATTTCTAAGTGTTAATTATATGCCTGTATACAAAAGAAAAGGAAAGGGGAAAGATAAGTTTTCAACAGTTTTTCTGTGCATCTTTAGTTGTGCGATATGGGCCTGGTAGACCTTCCTAGCCCTCTTGAGACTTTTCTTACAAGGAAACTCCAGCATCGTGGCAGATGTTTGGTCCCTTTTCCTACAAGGCCATACCTCTGAGTTCTTCCCTCTCCGAGGGACTTATGTTTCGACAGGAACCAATTACAGTTGACAACATTTTGAAAACTGCCTCCTATTTCTCAGGGGCCTATAATCAGTGTTCAAATCTTAGGTAAACAAAGTCTCATCTATAAAGAAAAGATAAGCTCGGCAGAGTTCAGAAGGTGTCTCAACCAGCACAAACACCTTCTCCTGTTGAAATGTTTACATCCAAGGTGACAGAAAACTGAGCAGTATTATCTTGCAGATGGTCTGAGGAGATTTTAATAAATAAATACAAAGGCATGTGGTTTTCCCCTACCAATTAGGATCAAATTTTCTGGATCCAGAACTAACTTACAGTAAGGAAACACTCCAGCTGTAAAACTAAGACAAGTTGGGATAGAAGGAACTCAATAATGTAAAAAGTGTGCTTATATTGTGGATATGCAAAAAACACTTGGGTCTTTTTGATATTCATCCTGCTTGCTAATCTCCAAAACTGACTTTTTCCTGTAGTTATATTGGTTTTCAGTGGGATTGCAGAAGTGTTGCTGAAATCATAGCTCATTGTCTAAAGGTGGTTTCTTTATGGATAACAAATTAAAAGGGTGATTTGGCACAGCAGGTGATATGATTAATATTTCAGGTCTTATTATTTTTGTTTGTGCATGTATGTGTTTGTGTGTAATTATACATTTCAAGGATTAACAGCTAGGTGCAGTTAAACATTTAACATTTATCTATATAAATGCAAATGAAGTTCACATTTCAGTCAAATATTCTAAAATAAGTAATCAGTATATATTAACACACATGATTTTTCTTCTCAGTGTTTATTGCCTCTACTTTAATGATGACAAAAAGCAGAAGGGTGATGGTAGGGATTCAAGTTTAGAAGTCGTATATTCGTCAGTTCAAACCTTTGAAATTGATGGTGATGGAGAACAACTGTTTTAATTCATAGTTATTTGGAAGGATTTGCTGTGACCTTGAGTTAACATGTAAACATGGCAAGGGATATGAGAAAGATTCCTCTAGCATTCACTGAACTTGAGGGGAATCTTCCATTGACTTCAGTGGGCGCAAGGTTGAAGCTCTGATAATAGGGCCCGAGAATATATACACGAAGGTCTCAGAGATCACACCGCATTCGGGATGGCATCACCCTTGTGTTGTAATCCTTATTGTTACAGTCCTTAACCCTCTGAGCACAAGCAGATCCTTTCCACTCAATTCATGACCACAAAATCACAGAATCACAGAATTGCCTAGGTTGGAAGGGACCTTTAAGATCACCTAGTCCAACCATTAGAAAACTAAATCACATTCCCGAGCACCATGTCAGTTTATCTTTAGAATATTTCCACGAATGGTGCCTCAACCACTTCCCTGGGCAGCCATTCCAATGCCTGATAACTCTTTCAGTGAAGAACTTTTTTGATAATATCCAACCTGAACCTCCCCTGGTGCAACTTCAGGCCATTTCCTCTTGTCCTATTGCCTGTGACTTGGGAAAAGAGACCTAGGCCCACCTCTCTACACCTTCCCTTCTGGTAACCACTCTGTGGCTGTGATCTGGTGGTGGGTGATGAAACTTGAAGTAATCTGTATGTCATCTTTGTGAAAAAAAGCTGGATAACTTGATTATTTGGATTCCATTAAAACTGGCTACAGAAAATTATCCCAGAAATCAACAGAACTTTAAGGAGAACTACTTCTATCCTGTGAGAGGTTGGTGTGTTTGTCAGTTTGCTTCAGTCAACAAAGTTAATCTGTATTGTACTGTACGATACTGCACTACACTATACTATGATCTTACTGGGTGAAAAGGCCAGGATTTTGAGCCAAAATTCTGTTAAATGAAAAGCAGAATTTCTGGTTTGAAAATATGAGTATTAGTAATTGAGTTATCTGGTTGGGTGCTGATTAGCCCCAATGATACCGTGCATTCCTATTTATGAAGGTACATATATAGATATATGAGCTGAGTGTATTGCATATTCTTGCCAGTGTTGCTGACTCTCTCCCCTTCTGGGGACTCCTGGGTGCTAGGAAAGCAGGCAAGATAGTGAATAAAGAAGTGCATTTTAATGTATTTTTTCAGTCACGCTGAATCAGAAACACTTAAATCCATCTGTTTCTGTGTCAGCGAAGTTTTTGTTGCACTGGGAAAAGAATATCAAACATTCTTGACTTTTTTAATAAAAAACCCCAACCTGTATGAGAAATGCATTGCTCTTAAACTCAGTGCCATGAGGAATAATTGCAACTTGTCACAGAGAGAGGTTATAATTATGTCTACTATTAGTTATGTCTCCATGTGCACAATAGAAGTGAGGTTTTCAAATGCATTGTTCTCTAATGCAATACTGGTTATTAACATGTTGAGGATATTATTTTTTGCTAATGAAGTAAAATAAAATGAGGCTGCAAATGAGGCTGTATGGTGTCACACTGAAAGCAAGTGGAGGGAACAAAGGCAAAAGGCTTATTCCAGAGATTTCAGATGTAAGCTTTGCCTCAGGAAAAGCAAAATTGCCCAAAGGGTGAGAATTTCAGCTTCTGTATTCCAGACCTTGTATATGTTTGGGGTTTTCTTTAAAGTCTGAATATGTATCAAACACTGGGCTAGACCTGACACTTTACAGGCTTCTCTGAGTGAAATGATGCAGATAGATTGCAGTTTCTAGAGAAAAAAAAAACAACAAAGCTTAATAGTTGTTACAGTAGTTGCTGTGGGTGTAATTCTCTGTCCCTTCTTTGTCACTTGCACAAATTGTCTGAAGCATGCTCACTAGGTCTTATTTTAGAGAAAAAAAGAGTTCATATTACTTATCTAAGCTTGCTCCTTATTCTGCCTTTCATTAGAGTCAGGTTTTGGAAGCCTTTATTTAGGATGTGTGCTCATACTAGAGATTTGACCATGATAGGATTTAAACAGCAAATAGGCTAAAAAGCAATACAGAAATATTCCTTAATTTTCACAAGTGAGTAACAGTTTCAAGTATCAGAATTTTAAATTGCCCAAGAAGGTATTCGGTGAAAATCGGAGCCCTGGAGCAAGTCTTAAATTGGGTGCCCAACTCGGGAGTATGCAAAATCACTTGGGAAATTAGAAAATCTTGGCCATATGCTTGTATGTTAACTCCACTTGACTAAGTCCTTTCTATATGTTGCTTCCCCAATTTGCAGTCGGTTTTGTGTTGTAAATAAGATACCCTTGACTCAGACATGAAAGTTCCCCAGGAAAACTGGAGAACCTTTCTCTCGTTAAACAGCACCCTAATTATAGAAGCAATTTTACAAACAATCCCCTGGGGGAAGCATTTTCGTTCACATCAGGAAGGCTCTTGAATAAAATAACACCTTTGCTAACTTCATTTATTTACAACAGGACACAAGACTGAGACTGGGTTAGATTTATTGCCATTACATCACTGATGCTCAGTAATTCATAAAACATTGGGTCTAGGAGTTAGCACTGCAGTTATTTCCTCTGATGCCTGACCTCACCACAGTCTAATAACATACAGGAAATCCAGAAGACAAAGGGGGAAAGCAGTGGTCTTGAATGCTAAAAATAACCGTAGAGAACTAGTACAATCATGTAATAGAGTATGGCCCAATAATTTATTTAACATAATAGTAGAATCTGCTAAAGCTATTAAAATCTGTTCCAAATGTTTTTAATGGAAAATATGTTGGGGGCAAGAATAAGAACACTTAAAGAATTGAGACTTTTAGGTTATGTAGTTCAGTTACGTGTACTGGTTTTAGGTTTGTCTATCTTATTGCTTACATATGCAGACCACTTAATAACTTGACTAGAACAGACAGTCATTGTATGGTGGTTATATTTCCAGAGGTCATCCTGTATGAGCCAGTCAGTGATCTTAGGTGATGTATTGCACTTGACAACCCAGAAAGTTGCAATACAAAGGCATTCTAATACTCAGCATCCTCTGAGAATTGTTCAATATCCTTGATGGTATCTAGTGTCTGGTATGCCATTGGGATGAGATTTTTGGTGTCTTTACTAATCAGTCAAGGTTAACATGTCATTCATGTTAGCTGTGTTGGGTTTGGTTTGGGTATGGTTGTGTTTTTTTCCTAATCACTCTGTATCTGCCGAGTTTTCTACAGGAATAAATAGTGTAATGACACTATAATAAAATTCCTTGATAGTTTTCATGTCTGCTGATCTATCTTTGTTTTATTCAGGATTAGAACAACATTTTATCCAAAATCTAAATTTAGCCAGTGTTTTAAAATTGGTATAAATAGGTACATGACATTGCTAGGAAAAAAACAAACCAATCCCCAAAAAATTATTGCATGAAAGTCAGAGAAGTCTGATGTCTTTAGTTTGTGAAATATTGCAAAACCACGTTCACAAACATACTTCTTTTTTGAACAGCTGATCAGTTTGACTGTGCCTGCCCTCCTTTTATTTACATATGTTGCACAGTTATTTGAAATAGTCTATTCTTCATATAAATACCAATATTAGTATGCAAACTAGTACATTCAGGTGTGAACAAGTCTTCACTATTTGACATTGACATTTGGTTTGTCTTCCAATCAGGAGCAGAAGCACTTACAGATCATAAACTGGGAATAATGAAAAGATTGAACCAGCTGTTCCTGAGCAGCCCATTTGGCTATGTTTTCCCTTTCATTAAATTAATTTAATTATAATTATGGAGATAGATAGATAGATAGATAGATAGATAGATATTAGATAGATATGAAACATTTCCCTTTCTGCAAACGTTTGTAGTAACTTCATGTATATTAATTCATTTAATTTCAGAAGAAAGCAGAGAAATGTGGAATTTATTGTTATACGTTGAGATTTGACGAAAGAGACTATTGAGGGTGAGTTGTTCAAATTCATCTTAGGCTAGGGAGACACTTTTACAAAACTTGTGCTTACCAGAGTTATCTACTGCATCTTCAGGTGTCTTCTGAACATCATAAGTCAGGAAAATTTTCCAGTAGGAGTGACATATTGAGGTAACAGGAGAAACAGAAATCAAGAGCTCTGTTCTTTTTTATTAATCTGCAAAATAAATTGTGGAGCTGGATGTCATCTCAACAAGTCTTTTAACTCAATATCAGAAATAAATTTTTCAGGTATCAAAATGTCAATGAATATCTACAAGTAGAATGGCTCAGTGGAAAGAGTGTTTCTTGGATCTGAAAAAGAGGATGCAGATCAATAGAGAGACTATTTGAGAGATCTTACAGTGATCAGGAAGCTGGGCAGGCACAGAGAGATAGGCAGATCTTCTTAGGAGCTCATGATCACTTTGCAGGTAAACACTGTTCAATAAAGTTCCCTTTCTGTCCCCTTTAGCTCAGCAGAGCAGCCCAAAAGGCTTTCAGTTCAGGTCTTACAGAAGCTGGAGACCTTTATTTGGAAACAGCATTTTACTAAAGATCTGTCACTTAGAGTGATTTCCCACCAGGTTTTAAAACTGGTTTCTGATGACTCAATTCTACTAAGCCTCAAGTTGGTAAAACAAAACATGATAAAGGTGTTTGTAGAGCCCAGTATCCTCCAAATGGGTGTAGGTAAAAACACTATAGCATATGGAGCCTGAAGAGTCAGAAGCCCGTTGTATGCATTTCTTTTATTTCTCTTTTTTCTTTTTTTTAATAATTAATGATTTAAAACAGTTGCATTATTGTTACAATCACTTTTCACCTATTTCCCCAATGGTTACCACTTGCCTCAACATTTACATTTGTTTTAATATTTGTATTTTTTGCATAATTTCTCACATTATATTTATTTGCACTTGCACTTTTTTAAAAATAAAGTATTCCATGGGGATGACTTTAATAAAAGTTTCTTATTAAAAGTTCCATAACAGCATGATTCCCAAACCTGAAACTAAAGTCCTCATATTTAACAGTTTTCATGACTCAATAGATTAAGTGTGAAATAGGAAATATAATAACAATAACAACATAGCCATATCCTGCACAGTTGTTCCACTTAAAATTATTCTTGAAAAGTAACACAATTCATAAGCAAATCATTTCTCATAGAGTGAAATATACTTAAAAGACTCTGTGAAATATCCTTGATATAGTCATAAAATGTGTGCACAGAAAGTTGTATTGGGCAAAAGGAAAATCAAAAACTCACTGAAATTAATATATTGGAGGGGAGGAAAAAAAATAGAAAGAAAAAAGGAAAAAAACACCTTACAGTGAAACCATCAGCATCTGTTCTCTAAGTCAGGTGCCTCAACTCAGCTGCCTCAGCAGTGTTCATTTCCGAAAGCCTCAGACCTAAATTCACATGAAACTTCCTCTGTGGTCAATGATGAGAGATCTTGCCCTTGAGATCTGTAATTCTGAGCTGGTCTGGCTCGTCATTCAGAGGAACCTGTTACTTTCTGCTGACTGTAACTTGGGCAGCAAATTTAGCCACCCAAACCTTAACAAGTGTGAAAGTTTTTCTCTGAGTGGGAAGTGGGACTTTTCCTTTTGTACTTACCAACACCAAATAATCGAGAGAACACAAGGTTTCAATGCCAGTGAACTTCAGGCTCAATAAGAGACATTGCCATTGGCCTTAAAGTGCTCCAGATGGATATTCCTTCTTCATGCATTGCAATACTCTGAACAGTTCCCTCTGGAAATCTTTTGGAGTTATTTTTGCTGGAGTTTTGGTGTGATCTGGGTTTTGGGGTTCCTCCCCACCCCTTTAATGTATTTGTCTTATAAAGTGCTTCATGGTAGCACAACAGAGTCTGTGAAAACGGCAAGAGAAATGTTAATATCATGAATACTCACAGCTGTGGCCAACTCTACCTTTTTTTATTAAACAACAGATGTGTTAGTTCCTAAGGCTCTTGGCATCTTGAATGCTTATGGACCATCACATGTGACTGTTTGGCAGATTGTTGTGGAGATCAGGAAGATACCCTGGGGGTCTGCTCCTTTCCATTTATGATTTGAAGGTTACAAGACTATGGACATGAGTTCCGTCAGTTGCACTAGAGCATCTGGGGAGCATCACTTCCATCAAACCCCTCTACATCTTCCGTGTCTTATAATTTAAACCAGTAATACCTTCTTAGTTGCTGTGCACACTCTATCAACACAGACTCTCCAGATCAATTGCTTGCACTGCTTTGATTCATTATTGACCTGCAGTGGTTTCACTGCATTAGGCTCTGTAATTCTGGGATGGTTTCTGTGTGAATTGCTGGCTAGCTGCTGACAGAGGTACAAAAAATGGTTTTAAAATTTATAATACTGGGTATATATACATACCACAGAATCACAGAATGGTTCCGGTTGGAAGGGACCTTAAAGATCATCGAGTTCCAATACCCCTGCCATGGGCAGGGACAGCTCCCGCTAAAGCAGGTTGCTCCAAGCCCCATCCACCCTGGTCTTGAAGATCCTCTTCACCCTCTTATTTTCAGCTGGTGCCTGTTTGCCCTGAAGATAGATAGATACCATAGATAGATATGTGGGTATTCAGTTGATATATATATATATATATATTTATGTTTAGATGTATAAATCACATATCATATTGGTGCACTGGCTGACTGAACTTATTTAAGAGCAAGATATGAAATAAGAGTTGTCAAATAGCAATATCTTGTCACGAATCAGTATCATGATGTTGGGCAGTATTTCAATCATATTTTAGTCCTTTGAAAATGAATCTCTAGAACTTTGAAATGGCAGAACATTGGGACAAAGAATGGGAATCACAATAACTTTCATATTTATTTCTGTAGTTCTTTCTGGATGAGTCTTGCCATCTATCACAGTACGTGATACAGGAAAACATGTGTTTTAAGGAGCCAGAAGCACAATCTCCCACCACAGAAAGCCTTTACTAGGTGAAACAATTCATGACATACCATGAGCCAGCAGTCGTGTGACTGTAACGGCAGCATGCAGTCAGTTGTTGTCATTATGAGTTAGTGAAATTTCAAGACTTAGATGGTCTCTCATTTTCAGTAGTTTTATTATGGATTATAAATAAGCATTAATGAGATAACAATCTAGAGTTTAATAACCCAGCAGCAACTAAATAAAACATGGTACAGCACAGTTTTTAGCTGTGAGAATCCTTAAAGAAGTTTGAAGTATATTGTAATATCATTTTGGGCTGCCAGTGCAAGTAAAGAAGGAGTTTGGACAATAAATTGGACTTGTTGAATTACAAAGACCTTTCTTTGAGTGTCTTTTTTTTTATTTTTGAATTTCTAGAGAATTTTCTTCTACCTGGCAAGCTTGCTTTGTTATAAATTCATGGATTTGATTCTATAATAACCCTCACAAAGCTTTGAAGCAGTGAGCATTTGGTGAATACACAGTTTTTCTTGCTGTTTATGGCTAAGGTACTTGCTGACTCACTGCGCTATCATTCTTTGCATTGAATTCACTGTAAAACCCAAGAGGCAGCAAAATTATAAACTGATCAGATTTTTTCTGAGAGCAAATAATGTACATGCTTTCTAGCGAAAAGCTCTTGGCTGACTGTGCAAGACAAGGCCAGACTCACCCAGCCCAAAATCCCCTTAAGCCTCTCAACATCATTTTGGTCCTTGCTAGCTCTATGCAGACTGATTTTGGCCCCAAGTCATTACCCAAGAGCTGTTCTTGCTCCCTCCCTCTTTGTGATACATTAGACTTCTTATAGTTTGTTTGTCAAAACTCCTGGGGGCCTCAGACTAACCATGATACATTTATTTGGCACTTAACAGTGATGTATTTATTGTCATTATTACTTGCCCATACATTTGGAAACTCATTGTATGTGTCTCTACATTACATTTTAACTGAAATACAAAAACACTGTGGGATTTCCCTGTCACACTTCTTATTTCAAATATTTTATTCCACAAACATGAAGAGAAGGGCAGGTCATCTCTGACTAGGGCTGATCCAGTTCTCTACTCTTTCTTGCCTGCTACACACCAATGTCAGTAGAGTTACAATGACATAAACCAGAAGAATACAGTCAAAAATCAGATTCTTCCTATACGAAATCACTTTCCACATCTGTTTCCTATTTGTTTTATAATGACACATGGGATTATCCTGGGAATATATTCTGCTTTAACTGTCAGGCCACTGACTTTATAGCCTTATCAGATATCCATTGGTGTGCAGGTTGAGCAATTATTATCTACTAAGAAGAAATCCCAAGAAAAAAAAAATAGATTGATAATAACATTTTTCAATAATGACTTGTAGCATTAGTGCCATTTTTTATTATTGTAGTTGAGGTCTAGCATTCTCCTCAATTTACTGCTTTTATTTATTGTGCAAGATCTAGATATGGACCCTAGAGTAGAATTTCTTTTTCATTATTTATTCATTTCTGGTTAGAAAGAGCAAAGACAGAAAATTGGATAGAAGCAAGGAATGTGTCTGGACTATTAAGAAACAGAAAGAAAGACAAAGGGAAAGAAAGAAATTTAATACTGCGCAAGATACTACAGATATGGGATGACTGTATAAACATAATCAGGCAGGCTACATCTACAAGAACATGCCTTAGGAGGTTGAGCTTGGGTTCTGGGATCAAACTTCATGAAGCTGTGTCCAAACTTTTTATCTTACAATGCAGTAAGCTCCTTCAGATAGACCATTCTGCTAACAGTCCATTTTCCTTTCACCTTTTTCTCCAGTAAATTGAGTGAATTGTGAAGTCCTCCTGATGTTCCTTTGCAAGCTGTGACCCACTTATAGAAACATGGACTCAGTAGGTTTAAATAATACCACTTGGAAATATGTTTGGTCACTGGCCTGGCCTAGATTCAGTATGGATGAACAAGATGGGGAAGTAGGGTGCCAGGGAGAACGCTGCTTCCAAATACTTACATTTACTGCTCATGAGAAAGACATCAGCTATTTGCCTGAATGATCTTCACATTAAAAAAACATTACCAAAGCAATTGCTGGATAAAATTTGAGTTGTTGATATTTTTTTCATCCTCCACAGCATTGTGGAGTGTCAGGTCTCCAGCACTGAGCACTGGAGCATTGCCCTTGAGGGTGAAAGTATTGTGCAGTTTTGAGACTTGTATTTGCAAGCACAGGACAATGTAAGTAAGACACTGGAGTTTACACAATACTTAAGCTTTCATGAAGTTCTAGCCTGAGACTTAGTCTGGAGAAGTGAAGCTGAAGAGGCAGCTTAGGAAGAGCCTATAACTGCTTGAACAGTCTTTTCTTAAAACAGATGACTGATCTCTGCTTAGTAAGAAAAAAAGACACTGTATCAAGCTGTAGTTCCTATTACAACATGAACTACTTGGTCCGGCAAATATTGGCTAAAGGAAGTCCTTCAGAATCTGCCTTAGAGAATATTTACGTATAAGCAACTGAAAACTGTGTGCAAAGGCCTAAGTAACCAGAGAAACTGTTGTGGGTAGTGGTTGCCTCACCTTTGGGATTCCCTGATTTACTTAGGTGTAAGGCAAATTAACCACAGTGCAGGTGGGAAATGGAAATTTCAAGTTTTCAGTGTAACCTCTGCATGTCTTCTGTCAATGTAGAAGCCTTGTGTGCAAAAAGCACTTATTCTTCTGGTTTTACTCTCAGTGCAAAATGTAAGATAAACACACTTCAGCAGATTTGGTCACCCAGTTAAAACTGAAGTCATTAAATGTACTGAAAAGCCCATTGCTCTGGATTTACTGACTTTGATTTGAGTTAGTGTTGACTAAGACCTTGTTTTCTATACCTGTGTGCTTCTACTTCAGCCTGTAGATTTTAAAAGTTTCATTGCACAGTATTGAAATAAAAAAAAAGCTCTCCCAGTGCAGTTAAAATTGAATTAAAAAAGGCATGAAAGAGTAAGTCACTAAATACTCGGGTTAGGAGTCAGAAGTTAACATTGTATTATATACTAATCTGCATTTGCAGGACATTTCAAAAAAGTACAGTCAGTGAAAAATAGGGTTTGTCTTTTTTCAGACACAAGTTTCAAATTCCAGCTACTTCGGTTACTATTACTCAGATATATTCTCAGTGAAAGCAAAAAGTTTTCAATGAAACCATGTAAATTATATATGACGGAAAATAGACATGAGCTCTGTGTGTTTGTGTTTTTGACTAGCTTTCAGCTCAATACTGATTAGAAGGTGAGCACTTTTGCCAGTTGCTCACCTAGTGTACTTTAATTTCTCTGAAGCCTCAGAGACACAAGACTCAGTATGAATCATATATACTGCACTCTATTTAGTACAATTTCGTTTTAGTGTTCTTTCATCAAATAATGCTGCTTTTTCTTTCTCTTTTTCCACTCTACAGGACAACATTTTTAGAATGGAAGATTCACATTTTGAAAATGGCCGAGGGAAAAGCCCTTATGATCCTAAACTGCTGACAGCTTCTCTATTAGTGGGTAGGTAGCACAATAAAATTTCAGCGAGATGTACATTTGCTGTAAATAATTGCCACTTTTCCTCCTTTTTTTTCTCCTTGTAACACCTATGGTAAGGCTTTGTTTTATGCATTATATTTTGAGGTTGACATTATTCTGGTTTCATTTTAACACAGATCACCCAGGTGTCTTGAGAAAGGTGTGTGTAAACCAAGAATCAAGCATCATAAGGGCCACTTTATACTTCTGTAAGACCCTGATTCTGCTAAGTGTTCCTCCTCCCCAGAACTAGGTGACTCTGGAGGTATTTTAATCACCCAGTTTACAGGCTGACCACACTGATGGTCACACCAGCAAAGCTGACAGCAAAGCGAGAGCAGGAATAAGTAATCTCTTATATATGTTTTGCTGCCAAGGAAAGTCTGTCACCCAACTGTACCTGCATGTAAGGTGGAGATATAGAAATGGCCACAGGACAAGGCCTTTACACGATGATGCAGCTGAAGAGATCTTTCTGGCAGTGAATAAAATTGAACTCCTGGCCAGAATAGAGGGATTTCCATGAATTAGGTATTTTTAAATTAGTAATAGTTAATTTCATGGAATATGTAAGTATAGAGTACCAAGACTGTGTTAATCTAATTGAACCAATCCAATTGATTGAATTTATCTAATTGATTTAACTTTATAATTGAATTAATTGTGTTCATTGTTCTTCCTTCTTCTTTACAAAAAAGGCAAAAAGATGATTTGTGAGAAGAAATTAAGAGTGAAGCAAATTAGATTCTTCATTCCTTAATGACACTGCCCAGGTGTAGCCACTTTATCCTCAATGTGTAACTTCCTGGCAATTTATTACAACTTCAAATCCAAGGGGGCAGCAATAGTTTCAGAAGATTGCAGATTCTCTTATCTCAGAAGTCAGAGATATATCTGTTTCTTCAGGACTTTGTCCGTATTGCTAGTCTAAGGCTTTGGCCACCATCTACTCTTATTATACCTACATTACATTTTAAAATGAAACTATTTAAAATATCAACAAAAGTTTAGTCTTGAGTGTGCCTCATTTCCTGGTCTTGAAGACCCTAATGATTGCAGGTGATGAGCTACCCTGGGGACACTTTTTAACAGGAAAAACAAGAAAGACATTGACATCTTGCTCCAACTTGTACCCAGTACAAACAGAAAGGGAAAAAAAAAAGTGTGTGTAAAAGGCCAGTGTATAAATTAGTGCCTGGAGCAACTTGCATTTGTGGCAGAGCTTCTCTCAAGGGAATGGCTTTACTATTTACTTTAATATACAATAAAGAAAGAGAATGATGACAAGCCAGTATTACATGGTATACCCGGTATGCAACTGCACAAAGTCAACAGCGTCTAGCTTTTCACATTCCTTTTTTTTTTTTTTTTCACTCAGTCCGGCACAAATATGATTATCTTATTTCCCTTGGCTTAGATTTCATGTCTTTAAAACATCTTTCCTTTCTTGAGCCCACTCTCTATCACTATAATTTTCACTCTGTGTATTTCTCCTCCTAATAAACAGTAGAGTTTTTCCTCCTAATAAACAGTAGGCTGAGCATGATATTTTGCTTTGAATCAGGCTTCAATTAGAGCCATGGGTGTATTAACACTGTAGAAAATGGCATAAATTCAACATTCAAAGCCAGTGACTGATTTCTACTTCAGTAACTTATACAAAACTCAGGCTGAAGCTAAAATTAACAATCCCACATCCTGAACATGAATACTCTTTTTTCTCTGCCTCCAAATAGCTGCCCCACAGTCATATTTTGTTACTGATTATAATGCTGCATTTACTTCAATCCTTTACTGCAGAGATTCCCCTGATATTTCCAAAAGTGTTTCCCAAAAGTGTCCAGATTCTCCACTGGTTCACAATTACATTTTTCAAAAAAAAAAGCATAAATTTTATGATAAAGTGATAACCCAAGGAAAAATAATTTTTCCACCCTAAAATAGGTGAGGGACAGGGAATGAACTGGCCAAGCAATGTCTGCTTGGAGGGGTTTGGTCTAACTGCTCTCTGAAGTAGGTAGCACTGGAGTGAAGCAGTGAATAGGGCCATGAAGGCCAAAAGGCCACTTGACCACAAATGCCTCACACCAAGAAGAACGTGGATGGACTGCTTCTTTTCTTCTCCTGAGCTGAATGATAATTCACCTACTCCTGGCCCCTTGTGTTCCAGAAGTATTTGTCCTCATAAGCAACCATGGTTTATCTTCAGTTCAAGAGGGCAACTGTGTAAAGCAATTACCTAGCACTCATTAAAATGCAATGTTATAATTAGTAACACAATGTAACTGCCAGGAAGATAAAAGGCTGAAAAGTAAAAGTAATTTATATGGTTAAATACAGGAGGGAAAAATAACCACTGTTCTTCATCAGAAACACTGAACAGAGATTTTGCAAAGTGTGGAAAAAGAGTATGATCTTGACTATGTAAATAGAAAGTAAATCTTAGATAACTGAAACGTAATTACACAAGCTGGAATTTGGGCAAAACACCAAGGCTAATTTTTTAAAAAAAAAGGAACTTAAGATCTTTAATAGCCATTAGTGCTCAGGATTCTTATTTTACATTTTAGCTGAAATAAATGCTTATAAGTGCAAAAAGGAACTTCAGTATTCCCTCTCTTCTAAAAAAATCAATAATATTGAAAATAAAAATCCCACCCAAACAAACAGTTCATCATTATTAAATTGTTCCAATATTTTTTCTAATATACTTTCCTTGTACCATCCACCTGCAAACATTTTTTCATTATTTTTTTAAGAGTTGTTCATTAAAGGTAGTTATTGCTGTTCTACTCTAAAGTAAACACCAGCTGGGAACATGATATAACTAGTTCTTAGCAATGTAAGGCATTATTCAGCCATTCCCATCTATGTGCTGCTAACTAAACAACCTCCATTTGAGCTGGCTAATGCATGAAAATGTAGAGACTAAGCAGTCCCTCTGCACTGCTAGTGTGTATTCCAGGGCAGGAGGAAAATCAGAGGCAGCACAGTTTTCAAAGAATGTAATCACAGGAGAAAGTATTAGTCTAAAGCAATTGTATTGGGATAGTTAAAACAATTGCAGAGAAGGAGACAGCATTGTCCCATTATCGTCAGTTGCTCTTTAGGAAATGACCCTTTGGGATTTTCAAAAGCTCTGATGATCCAGAATCCTCAAAGCTATTTATGTTCCTGTGTCTCACTGATATATTTAATAAAAGAAGTATTACAATTTTTTTGTAAAAAGTCATTATAAGTACCTTAATACTGCCAGATAGTGAACAATGTAATTTGAAATACATTAGCTTCTTACCAAGGAAAATCTTTACTATTCTATTTATTAGAAATTAGCTACTAAGTACATCTGAGGGACTACTGTGGGCTTTAATTGTTACCTCTTTATTTAGTAAAGTCCATATATGTATTCATGTTTGCACTCATATGTCAACAAGCTACTCATTTAGGATAAAGTGGTTTGTGTCCAAATCATAGAGCTTTTTCCTATGGAAATATCTGAGGGCCATTAGCTTGTTCTGCACACTCATTGCTTTATGATATTGGACTGGAAATACAAAGTGACAACTTTTTTTTTTTTTCCCCCTTTCATTCTTGAGAAATGTTTGTCAGTTTTCAAATGGTTCATTTCTGTTTTCTTAATGAAAAGTGCATTTAAAACTACTAACAATGAAAATAGCATGGTGAAGACTCTCAGTGACATAAAAGGTTTCTTTTCTAGACCAGTAATGACTGAATTTCAGTCCAAAAGAATGTCTGCATAGGGAAAAAAAGATGAATGTACTTCTACCTAGACAGAAGGCAAAAATCCTCACACAGCTTTTGAATAATACTAATTCAAAGGGTGTGCACATCTGGGCCATGACTTGAGGCTCACCCTGAATTTAGCAAAAATTATCTAAAGCCTTACAAAAATAAATGGTACGCCTTGGTATTTCTGTCTGGGAGAAGTTGAAATCCCTTTTTTGCATGCATCAGTTCAAATTTTTTTTTTTTTGGTTACTCTCTCACCACTGATGAAAAAGTACCAAGTACCAGCCACATGAGCGTAGTAGCATGAAAAAGTCTTAGGTTGAATTGAGCCAAACCTGGAAGATATGTTACTTTCGGTGGTGTTTGTATATTGAATTAGAAGCAGAGGTGTGAAAAATTCTTACAACTTTAAATATTACAAATATATAATTTTAAGGAGTTTTTGAGCTATACTTGTTGAAATTTTAATAATGCAGTATTAAATATAGATTTTTTTTTCTTTCTTGATTGACCTTTAGTTCTGTTGATAGCTTGGAAGCAAAATAGGGTTTGTTGGTTTTTTTTCCTTCCCTTTCCCCCTTTGATTTGTATTGATTTATCAGAACTCACTAGAGACTGAAAGACAAGAAAATGAAGATAAGGTTAAAGAAAGGTTAAGCATAGCATCAAAGACCTTTTCACAAGCAAAAAGGTTTTATGTGCTTTACAATCTCAGCTGAATATCCTGTACATAATAATCACTATAATTAAGTGATTGTATACCCTTTAAAAAAAAAGTTGAAAATGACATAGAGGAATGATAAATTGTTAATTAATGATATGCTGTTCTGTTTCACTTCTGATTACACCTCCTGCTGGGCACGACTGGTCTATTTGCTTCTAATCTCTGCTGTGAATTCATTCAATTCCACGCCTTTCTGCTATCATGTTTTCACCCTTCCTGACTTTCATGACTACCATATGGTACAGAGCCACTGTAGGTTCAATTGATAATTTCATGGTGTCAGTGTTCTGGGGAAAAGATGCCAGTGATATCCAATAAGCATACTTGGACATGGTTGTTCCACCATGGAAATACCTAAAATTGCCATGAAAAAGATAAACTTGCTCCTAAAGGATGCTTTAAAATGAGGATATGGTAGAGTTCATCATGACCATGAAAAATTTATTACTTTATCTTAAAGAAAGAGCTATTTTATCCTCAAACTAGTCTTTTTCACAGAAGACCTGATTAAGATGTGTAGCTTGAAAACAACAGTTGGAAGGAATAATACTGGGGTATCTCAATTCACATGGTGTAAAAGGGCACAGTCCTAAAAAAAAAATGCATTTTTAGCAATTTGAATTTAGAGTACCAGAGAGATATGTGTCATCCTTTCGTCTCTGGTTGTTTTCTGTGGGTCTGATTGCTATGTACTTAGGTTTATTATTCTCTTTACCAGTTGCCAGATATTTAACTTGACCTGGTCCTTTGAATTTAGACTACCTCCTGCATGATACTTCTACTGTCTGAGAAGAGGCACACTGGGACTCTAATATTAAGAGTTTCATCTCCAGATAGGTTACGTGTGTGCCACTTAGAAGTACTACAGGTCAATTTTTAATTCACTAGTTCACTGTGATATACATGGGGTCAGGGTGGCAGGGAATGATCTCATTTATTCTCTCCCTTAGCTCTTGCCCTTTGCCAGCATCACAGTTACCAAAGTGGCAGGACATGAAGGGCATGTTCTGTTTTCCTGCAGAAAACACTATTTTCTGAGGATTTGCTTGCTGAAAAAATAAACAAACAAACAAACAGAAAACCAACACAGTTTCTATATGAAAAATTCGAGGGACTTGATGACTGTCTGAACTGAGGGTGAATGAGCTGGACTCTTCAATTCCCAACACAGAATCACGAAAACCCAATAGGTTGGGAGGAACCTCTGGTGATATCCAGTCCAAACTCGTGTTCAAACAGTGTAACTTCACAGTTAGGTAATTTTTTGGGGGGTGACATACTAATGTCTGCAAACTGTCACTGTTCCAGCCTAAGAATTCAAATATGTTTTTGAAAAGTGGTTGCACTAGCAGTCGGGAGCTACAGCTCATTTGAGAAAGGTTACAGTTAAGCTCTGCAGTGAGAAAGTGGGTCTAATCATATATTTTCAATGACAATACATTGCATATGGCTTATTGCTTTGTAATTTTCTCGTTATCCCTATTAGCGTAATATAAACATAGGACTGACAGCTTTCTCTGACTTACCATGACTGGAAAATTGAGAAATGTTGCTTACAATTACATCCTCCCACAGATGGAGAACTGTACTCTGGTACAGCAGCAGACTTCATGGGCAGGGACTTCGCCATTTTCCGAACTCTGGGGCATCACCATCCAATCAGAACAGAGCAGCATGACTCCCGGTGGCTAAATGGTATGTAAAATGTACATTAATCCGGTTACATTCATCTAGTCATTAAAGACTAGCACACAGCTTCGTTCCAGCAACATCTGTGACGTATATACCCCTCTCTTATTTGGAGCAGAATTTTGTCTTAAACCAGTTAAACTAATCAAAAGTGATTTATAAAGAACCATTTTTGGTTTAATTACATTGAGATTTGTGGAGTGCGATTAAATTTAAAACATATACAGACACTATGGCTAATGCAGTCATACCACAGGAGCAGATTGCTGTAGGGTGCAAGTTGGACAGAAGCTCAAGGCTTGTGGAGGCATCAGCCACACGTCAACACAAAGTGGTTACAGAGCCTGGGGCAGGACTGTGCCTTGTGCAGGCTTTAATTTTTTACGAGACTAAAGGCAATCTGACACTGGCCACCAAAGTCCATCAGAAAGTGAATCAGCAGAGCTTGCTGTGCAGGCCAGAGTTGTCAATAATTTGGAAAAAGTCAAGGGGTACCTGGGCATTCCAAGCTATTAGGGTTAAAAATATTCAGTAGTTTAACAAGGCACAATAGCTTGGTTTTTTGTATGGATATTACTAATCAGGCCTGTAGTTGTTTGAGGAGAGAGGGATAGTTTCAGAGAAAATCTGGTTTTGGCTTCATATACCAAAATATTTTAAAACGCATCTGAGTGCTCTATCCAAGTTCTACTGAAGTCAAAATTCCAATAGCTTAAATGGAATTACACTTGGCTGTAGCTGTACAAGGGTATGAACATTTCAGTTATGATGAGAATTCATCACCTGAAAAAGCTGACATTTGATTTAATTGAGCCAGTAATACTAACTGTAGTTACTCTGAATTAATTTATATTTTAATTTTTGAAGAGATGACTAGCCACTTTTGCTGTACACACTGCTTGCATCTGCACTCCTGTTTTTGAATTCACAAAGTATTTTGTTCTTAGATATTTTTCACTCCTAGCCACATTATTTATATATGTGCTGAGGTCCAGGCTTTCTTATGTGGTTTTGCAATTTAGGCCAAACTGTTCACACAAATTTTTAATGTGTAAGAACAGACTGTGTTCTAACAGCATGGTTTCTTATTAGCTACAGTCAGGAACTTCTAGTATCACACTGGTTATCGTATTAGTTGTATATACAGTCCATAGCAAAACCAATTCCTAGTTCATATTTAAAACCATAAAGTGCTATTGCAAGTGGGATAAACAACTCTATATACAATATGTGCATTGTATATATGTATCTGTTAAATGTGTAAATGACAAGTTATATGAATGTGATTTTTGTCTTGTTAAATTTAGTTTTGTCATAATTCATGAGGACTACTGTGAGGACAGATTCAGGTCTATCACATTTCAGTTCTACAGTGCATGCTTGCCCAGTAACCCAGAAATATTGTTCATTGGTTTATATTGTTATAATAACAGAAAAGATTTCTGGAATTCAGGAGACAATAAAGTACAAGGTCTACAGATATATCCACCTATCTTGGTACCTGGTGGAGTAATAAGATATTAAAAATAACATAACACCCACTTTTGTTATGATAGTCATGATGACATAAAGTCCAATCATGCAAACAAAATCTGCTTTTGTGCAGTAGATTTGCACAATGACAGCTGAGTCAGGAGGATTTATGCAGTGGGAAAGCACAGCCATTGTCCACAGCCCCTGTACTTCATCGCTGAAAATGTGTCATTCCTTTGTGGATTCGGTTATCAGTCTTTCAGCACTAAATGTGAGAACTGCTTTTCCCAAATTAGCACTAAGGTTACATCTGACAGGGTGCAGAAACCACAACTGCACTGTGCTCAAGATGGGGAGGAGAAGACACTTGCACATAAAGAGCTGATGAACCTCAAGATCTCTAGAATTTAAGTATTGTACAAAATGAGCGTAGAAGTAGATGGGCTTCATTTATTGTAGTCCAGGGTGAATATGATTTTCCACTCTCACTAAGAAGTGTACTTCTTAGACTATATTCCTGCATGAAAAGTTTCAAGCTAATTTAAAAAAAGGTAAGAATCAAACTGAGGCCTTTAGAAATGATTCTCATAACTGTCTATAATTTAATAGACAACAATCCTTAAGTGCATTTTTTAATTCTATCTCTCCATTGCAACTTAATAAGTTTACATTCCTTATATGGAAAGGTTTGCTTAAAATCTACACTGCAACATTCCTATTAAAGGCTCTGAGACTTCACTGTTAATTTCTAGTGATAAGGTCATGACAGCCTTTCCACGCAGTACTCCTAATTTCTGCATCTAACAGGGAAATCCAGAAATTATAATTCTTTGTGTTTGAATGTCTACAGATATGCCAGTCCATTTGTTTTTTTCTTTTGTTATTTTTCTCTTTTAAGTATAATTATAAAAGAAGTTTTGTGTTTGCACATATTTAAAGTGAATATACTTTTAATGAAATAAGCTCTCAGGGAAGGATGAGTTGTACTCTACCTTCTTAAAGATCTGTATAAACTACTTTTGAACGTTAAGTTTGCAGACCCTTATAAGTTTTTTAGTCAGTGGTACGTAATAGTGTTTTCTAGTTGCTTTCTACACTTTATTCAGCCTCAGGTTAAAACCCACTGTTCTAATGGACACGTACTGAAAGCTGGATAAGAACAGCAGTTCTGATTGAACTTACAAAGAGAAACCCTCATCCCTGTGGAGTTCAATAGCTAAGCAGAGAGGCATCTAGTAATAAAGTCCTTGCTAATGTT
Source organism: Scolopax mira (assembly GCA_004320125.1). Classification (NCBI taxonomy): domain Eukaryota; kingdom Metazoa; phylum Chordata; class Aves; order Charadriiformes; family Scolopacidae; genus Scolopax; species Scolopax mira. The sequence goes on from BJBW01008230.1 coordinate 201,980, forward strand.
TAGTTTGTTGAGAGCAGGAACTTGAACCTACTTTTCCCATACTAAGGCTAAGGTCAGAGCTGAAAACCTGTGTAGAAAACACAGCTGTTTGGTATCAAAACTGGGGAGGACAAGACAGTAAGAATTTGCAAATTTTTTGCAGGATTTAAATATCATCCTAAACTGGTGTAAAAGTAAGACAACATTGCACAAAGCGACTAAGTATTTTGGGTTTAAGTACAAACACAGAGTTCCTACTGAGATCACACAGCCACTTTTTGGAGATGCTGCACCTTTCCTAAGAAGTTAAATGCTGCTGGGAATGGAGCTTTTAACTGCGCCCGCCCCAAGGGAAGGTGCTGATCAGCAGCTCTTAAAGACTTTTAAAGTCTGTTAAGGATATAAAATAATCACAGGCTTCTAAAGACATTTCATTTTGTATAAATAATTAAACAGACACCAAGCCAAATAAAGCAAGGGAGACTGATTCTATAGCCATGTAGTCTGGGCATTCATCTAGAAGGTAGAGAACCATACATCAGTCACTGTGGCAGTGTATATTTAATTATTGATACAGAGTTGGCCAGATGTGACATGGAGGCATTTGCAAAAACACAGTAAAATAAGTTGGTGCTCAGGGAAGTCATCTTGGATATGAAAAGCTGCAGTTCAGTGCCCCAGACTGAATCATGTACTTTGTTATAAGCCATGTACATGTTCACCCTGGGCTCATTGGCTCCTCTGGTCATTGCATGGAGTTTCTCTGCACAAAAAGTTTTGACAGTCTTAGTTGGTCCCAGTGAAGGTCAAGAGCAGTTTTGAACTCTCAGAAAAAAACACCCTGAAATTGAAAGAACATCTCCTATCCACCTTTACCGTGAGGAGCTTTGATGTTACACATATATCTTACACAGATTTGCCTATAGGCAAAAAACCATCTTTTCTTTTAAATGTGCCATTGCCTCTTCTAGTTCAGAGCCATCAGAAGCTCGTGTTATTTCATGAAAGTGTAGATCAGACTCTGCTTCTATGAACTGCTTCAGCCATAAAAGAACGATGAGTAGGAGGCGGGAGCAGGTCAGAGCAGCTTCCCCCAGGACCGGGGAGTTCCCTGGTGAAATTTGGGCAGTGTTTGCTGTACGGTGTCCACGGCAGCGTTCCTGCAAGGGCCAAGGGCATGGCTGGAGGCAAGAAGGCAGAAATGGCAGTGCAGTGTACCAAAGCAAATGCTTAAGCAATGCAAAATCAATGTAATGAAGGCAGTTTCCAAGCTGAAGATTAAGGCAGTAGAAGGAAATCTTGGAGCCACTCTCATCTTCCATGACTTGAGCACAGGGGATCTGACCTTAAATTGTTAACATTTTGTAAAATGAATAACCATAAACATTTATTTTAAAAGCAAAACAGAGTTGGGCTGCAGAAGATTTGAAAGGAAATGAAATCACAAAAGCTGTATTAAGGTAGCATTATGAATCTAGTTTGCACCCCAGAAAAGTGAGGGAATACTGGCATTGTTCACCCTCTTTACTAGACCTGGGGTCAAGAGAGACTGTCAGTCCGGATTTCCAGCCTTGGCTTGGAATTTCCTTACTTTTTATGGGTTTTAGCAAGCTCTATGATATTATTTTAGCATACTTTCCATGGCTTAATTTTTAAAGTGGGGTAGTAGCTGTGCTTAGTCCCCTGGGGTTATTGTCCTTGGTAATATTTACTTTACTGTTACATAAACAGCTGAGAATTATAGAAGCTGAGCGACTGTTCAATAAAAAAGAAAATGCCCTCTTAAATTTCACAGGTTCCAAGGCACAAAACATGGACTTGATACTCTCCTGGAATTCATACTGAACTTTAGACATCACTTTATTTTGTTTCTGCTTATAGCAGTATGTTGCCAGCACTGGCAACATACACACATAATTTTGAATATATATGTATTGCGTAGTAGAGGAATGTATGGACAAGATTATAGGATTTTTGCCACTGTAATAAAATGTATTAAATGTGTCAAGATGTTTGGAAATGCATATTTGTTCTCTCACAACTACTCTTGCTGAGACTTGGATGCGTTCATTTGCTGCATCCTTGAATCAATAATTTGTCTTTGATTACTCACACAAAACCCTTTCCACTTATATGTACCCACTGACACCTCCCTCTCCTGTAGCACTCCCTTGTCTCTAAATGCCTTCCTAGTTTTCCACTTTCCAGCTCACCTCCTACACATTCCCAATGCAGATGTAGAGAAGGCACTAAAACACATGCCACCAAAGGTAAACAGATGTGGAATATAGCCAGCTTGCCAACGTAGACAGAACTCAACCATCCTGGTACCCAAGGTTTATTTCCTAAAGTACATCTGAGATATTCTTGAAGAAAGGAGGTGACAGATGCTACAAATACAATAAATCTCCAGCAAGGAAAAATCTATTTAAATAAAGAGCATTTAAAAAAGGCAGGGTATGCATATGAATATATTTAGCTTTCAAATTAGAAGTCTTAAACCATGGGGGGAATGAAATTAGAAAAAGATGCCCAATAGAAGTAGTCAAGTAGTCAGTGAGGCAGCCTAGCTGGTTTTAAGAGGAACTTGAATAACATTTTACATGTTGTCATATACCGTGCTTGCTTGACGCTACAAGGGACTGCAGAGGGTAAACTAAGAAGTTGGTCTCTTCAGACCTCTCCTTGGTCTGTATTCCAATAAGTTAACAAAGGCATATTTAGACAACCTAACCAGTAAAACAGTGAGGGGATTTTCTTGTGTCTGGTTTTTTTTTGGTTGTTGTTCTTTTGGTGTTGTTCCCCCCCATCCCCACCCCGTAATCCTAAGATTTTCTTGCTTTTAAAATATGCATTTCTGTATTTGAACCAAATTATTCAGCTGATATCTCCTATGATGCAGGCTGTAGCATGGACCAAGTTCTGCACTTTCCCATCACTGCTTACACAGGCAGGAACAGCTCCGACCCTTGCAGGAGCAAAACATGTCCATATATGCAAGTCTCATTTCTCACGCAATACACCCTCCCACCCCCATTCCCATTATCTTCATTGCTAAGAATAGTAATAAATAATTTCACAGTGATAAATTTCATGTGTGACAAATGCTAATGTCACCTAACACAGTGCTAGGAAGTACTCAGAAACTATGGTGACAGTGGCATAATAATGTGAACAGAATGGAATACGAACTCAATTTACAGGGTGGGGTTTTTTTTCTCCCTTAAGTCTATAGATACAAATTTGAGAGACTGAATATGAATTTTAAATTGTTTTTCTCATTGCAATCTAACAAGTCGTTTCTCTATACATTTTTATTACAACCCGTTTTTTTTTCTCTTGGAAGAGATGTAGAATTTCTGATATCACAAAATAATCGCTTCTTTCTTAATGTTCTTAATTGACATTTATGTTGTCAGTGACCTGAAATGTTTACAACTCAGGCAAGCATAGGTCCAGCTGAATACTTGATCAGAAGACACTCCTTTATTTGAACCAGGTGACTCATCCTATCTGGTAACTGCTCTCTGTGTCTTTATACAATGTAAGAGAAGCATTTTCTTTGGAAAACAAAGACCAAGTATCAGTCAGAGGATATGCTTCACAATTCCTCCAGATGTGAGGAATATCATGAAGATGGTGAGTAAAGATAATCAGAAAAATTTAACCTCCCATCAAGTAGCCTGAATGAAATTATTTTAAATCCTTCCAGGAAACAGACCACCTCTCTCTCTCTCTCTCTCTCTCTCTCTCCCTTCCCTCAGTAGTCTAGGGTTAGGTAATTTTCTTCATCAAATTTCAGTGGATGACATTTTGTTGTGTTTAGGTATGAAATATTGGTAAATGTAACTGAAGAATAAGTTCTGAAGCTGGAGTGGAAAAAACTCATAGGAAACATGGAGCAGAATGAGACATTCCCCTGGTTTTGACTGCAGATTTTCAAGACTTCCTGACACTCTAGAGAATATGACCTGGGGTAAAAAGACTTGCATCAGTAAACATATTGGTCTGAACTATAGCCACAATATGCTTGGGGAAGTTAGGACAGAAATTAGTTCAGGAATGCATGTCTTAGGATATATATATGTTACATGGTTAACCCTGGGCTCATTTATGGGTTTTAGCTTGGTCAGCCTTATTATCCACACCAAAAAATAACAGCTGGGAGCGTAGATTGGAAGCCATGCTTTGCTGCAATTCATACTGTGACTCCCTTTATAGAGCATGTAAGATCAAAAATAATAAGGGAACTCAGAGTTCAATGCTTTGGGCACGGTTTCCACTGGAGAACAGAGAAGTTTGTCTGCTGCACGTAGTACAGTTTTAGGAAGGAAATTAATTGCTCTCAAAACAAGCACTGTGGGATATGACCCCAGTTGCAAGCAGATCCATGCATAGTCTCTCTCTAAATAGAGACTTGGTTGTGATTGTGATTGCCAACTTGGGGATCTACACTCACTTATGTACACTGAATTGTTCTGTTAGGCACTGAATTGCTAAATTTTAGGGAGTTTACATCAGTAAATCCTGGTGACCTTCATTTTGGCGTGAGACCTGGCAGTGTAGCCCTTCCCATCATCAGTGTTCTGAGTTTTCTTAGGAGAAAATTGGACAAATGAGCCAGAACAAGCCCTAGCTAGACGCAAGATTTAAGTCAGTGCACCTGGATGTACAGGGCACATCGGGTGATCTTGCTTGGGTGTTCAGAATCAAATTTGATGACACAGGTGAGTTGCTTTTTATAGACATAGCTTTAGATGAATAAATCTGAGTCTCATCTGCCACCTTCAGCAGTGTAAGAACCCAGCTGCATGAGTACACTCCAGGAGTCACACTCTTGATCCTGGATGTTTCCAGCTCCGTAGCCTTCTCATACTGAATAATAAACACCAGCAATTTTCTGATTACCAGTAGCCACTGTGATATTCTATGTTCTCTGGAATGATGATTATTATTTTGTTTTTAAACTAAGTAAGATTTTTTTTATGTGTATTTATTTCAATTGGTAACTTGTAGAGTTGACAATGGACAGCTTTGTAAAGTGCTGGTCTGTTGGAATAAGGGAGGTAATAAGGATTATATAACCCATGTAGAGGTAGCTGTGATGAAAACTCTACATAAAGCTGAATCATGATTAAAACGACCATTTGTATCTATATATATATGTATAAATATAAACACATTACCAACATACATCAATTCATAGGAAGCCTCTCCTCTTGCCCTAGAGACAAATGTCAATAGGGGAAAAAAAGGCAATTTGTCCAGGACAGGTATAGTGTTCAAGTTGTAAAACTGCACTTTGCTTTCCTTTTGGTGTAGAGCCCACTTTAAATTACACAACACGTTTTCCTTTTTAAGTATTATTTTTGCAAAGATACAGATCAGCTTAAGGAACAAGAAAGTTCAGATTGGGTGAAAGGATGCTGAAGACAAAGCCTTTGTGTTATAAGCCTTGAAAATTCTAGTAGGTTTCCCATGGTCTCGGAGATCTCTATGAAGGTTCATCACAGCTCTGATGCTTGAAAAACAGTGACTTTTAGCTACCAAATTATTCCTCCTTTCCTGTTCACAAAAGTAACCAACTGGTTTTTCAATTAAAGTTAACCAGAAATCTGCTTGTAGGGAATCACACAGCAGAATACTAATTGATTTAAACAAAGCTGGAATGGATCTGTTACAGCCCCCTTCATTGGGATATGACATACCTCTGAATCTTTTTTTATGTTCTTGTGTTGTGTTTTTTTTTTTCCTCTTCTGCTCTAGCCATCAATTTAATGAGTGTTGACCCTGTCAATACCAATTTCCTCTTCTCAGGCCACCACGTTCAGAGTTTGGTGGGCATTCAATAGAGATTTACTGTTGACTGGGTAATTTGAGTTCATGTGTGTGGTGAAAAAATTAGTGAGGAGAATTACCCAGAAAAGTGGATGCCATGACAATGCATGTCACCATGGTGTGACCAGCTCTGCTGACATAGGTTTCAAAAGCTCTCCCCCTGTGAAAATGGGGCCTGTTTGCAAATTAATTAGTTTCTGGCAGCAGCTTGATTGTTGACCCAAAGTTTGTAGAGTGGAAAAACAATCAGATTAGTGTGTTCAATATAAAGGCCCAGCGCAGCACTCAAGTGCAGTTTGCCAAACTGTTGAAGCCGTGAATAGAGTGAAACAAATTCTTTTTTGAGAAGCCAAGGCAAAGGTTAAGTGTGATGTGACTAGAGCACGCTGGCCGCGGGGCGGTGGGGAGAGAATTAGAGGTTTCAGCCACACAAAAATAGAGAGCGCTGAGCGAGTTGCATTGAATTTAATGAAATTCACAGCTTCAGACGAAAAAGTGTTTGGCAACGTTTTAGTTTGTGTTAAAGGGAGAAATAAGATGGCTTTGTTTTGAGAAGTTTTCTTTGTACAGTCATATGGGATACCAGGGACTGAGTCTCTAAAGGATATTAGAGACACTTCCTGAGCCTCCACACTGTTTCTAAGCACCTGCAGACCTTGAGGTTTGTACCAGTTCCTCCCCCTCCCTGCCACACACTAACTCCCTTCATCCCTAATGATTCAATCCAAGCCTCCCATTCATCACCCCCAACATTTGGGCAGGTTTCTTCTTTTAAATAGTGCTGGTGCCACGACTCATGGGTAAACATATTAGAAATCAACCCATGTGAAAAGACAGACTAGCTAAAACTTGTTATTCGGGTACTGAGACAAAAGTTAGAAAATAAAAAATACCACAGGTTAGATCTTTAGCTGATAATAAATTAAAATGTCCCCAGTCCAGCCAAGGAAGATCTACTGGTTTCTACTCACTGCAGTGCTTGGCTCATTTTATTAATATGCTTCATTTCTTCAATGGCTGTTTTATTTATAAATCTGCCCCTCAACATCAATTTATGGCATTCACTGTTATTCCCTTATTATTATTCCCTTAGACTATTTATTTCCTCTACATCAAACAACTGCTATGCATTTTTTAATTGTTATTTTCCCAGTGTGACAAATACAAAGAAGGAAAATGCTAACAAATCTGGAGGAGACCATGTTCATGGGCAGCTGATGTAGTCATCTCTTCAGCCAATGTTTTGACCCTGTTGGCCTGGATCAAAAAGCTTGACAGAAACTCAGGAATGAGAGGACAGAGCAGCTGAGCTTAAAATATGAAGGGCTCCACCACCACATAGCCACCACACCACCAAGTAGCTGAGAAACCCAGGACATCCAGCAGAGTTAATGATACAGCCCCTTAGTCTGTTCCTACCTCTTTCCCCCATTCCATAAAATTACAACTGTTAGTCTGCAATCCATACAAAATTTGTGATTTGTTCCTGGTAGTGGGACTGAACCTAACCCCCTTTACACTAACATTCCTGAACGGTGAATTGCTTGTCCCAAAAGGCATTCAGTGTTGCTTGCAATTAACACAACTGATTGCTCAAAGCCGGCACCTGATGTGGCACGTAGCCAGCTGGAAACATAATTGGCTCCTTACATGGAGAAACATCCACTTCAGAGCGGAGTTTCTGATGACGGAATTATGAGTTCAAAGTAAGCCAGGTATGTGAATACCTGGTCTATACATTAAAATCTCAACTAGCACTAGACACAGGTGAATTAAATTGCAGACTCAAAGCCTCCTTTTTTCTCTGTCTCCATAACTTCCCCATCTCTTTGTTCATGAAATCGTGTAAATTCCAGTCTGAGTGCTTGTAAGCTAAGTAATTGCTTTTGTTCTTTGGGTTATTTAATTACAAATCTCAGTAGATGACAGGTCCTCTGCACTAAAGGAAGACATCACATTTGCACAGTTACAGAATCCCAACACAAATGTGTGTGGCAAATCAGTGACTGCAGATTTATTCATGCCCCCTGGGACCTGCACTGCCTTTTCAGCTTAGCATGCAATATGATTTAAATTACAGCTTGTGCAGAGCTGTGCCTTGGGATTACACTCCATGTTTCCAACTGTTTATAGTTCAGTGAGCTTTAACCTCTGTGATTCTGAAAATTAAATAATGTCACGGCTGATATCAAACTGATGGCTGGTACTAGATTACTAAATACTGTCTTGTATTAAAAGCCTATTTTTACAACGAACTGGAAACATCAATGTATTTAAAACACTGATAGCACCTTCAGGTAGTTTAAGAGCACAATTCAAAAGTCACACTAGCAAAGAACTGCAAAGCTAATATTAAGCTCCATTCTTGAGGATATCTTCCAACTTCTGTATTTAGCAGAGTTATGGCTGTTGACTTTACTAGAGCAGGACGGGGCCTAACACAATACTTTGTGATTAGACAGGCACACAGAGCATGTAAGATCAAGAAATGTATATAGAGCACCTGTTGTAGTTAAATTCAAATTTATTAATTCCTTGAAACTTCCTATAGTTTAATTATTTCTGATATCATAGCAAATTAGGTCTTTTGTGCTGTAACTGTAGGACATCTTAAAATCTCTGCAACCTTTAAAGAGAGGAGGAGAGAAAACACTTAGTTACAAAACTGTACATTTAATGTGGCATGTAATTTCCCAGCAGATCAGTTTTCATCCTTTTCAGGGTTTTAACTGATACAAACTCTTTTAGTGATTTTCCTTCGTTTAGTTCTGCAAACCCATGTCTCCAAGATAGATACTGTTCCAGTCCCACTTGAGCCACTTCACTGGGTTGCTCCCCAGGTTCCACCAGGCAACACCTGCAAAACAAAAGGGTGAAACAGATGTCACTACCCACATCATTTAGCCCATAGAGCCTTATTCATGACTGTGTTGTAAGGAAGAGAGAACAGGAAGAGGACAAATGGGAGAGACAAATGGATAGTTATTTTTCACTTGTAAAGGTAGCATGTTTGACTAAAGAACAGAGAAGATAAACAAAGAAGCCCCAAATGCCTTATTCACAGAATGACAGTTCTCAGATATGATGGACAGATTAAAAAGAAAAAAAAGAAAACTTGACAAATGGTTCCTCATTTTTCACAGTACAATAGATCCTGAACTTCCAATTTTGCTGCGTTGCCAAAGTGGCACTATTTTTTCCCCATGATCTTTGAAGCATCCTATATTACTTATCTCAAACTTCAATTCCTAGCTTTTAAGTTGCAAAGTGCCATCTGAAGCATCCCATCCCTTGCTGTTCCATTGGAATCCATGGACTCATACCAATCTATCCTTGTTGAATAGCTTTCTAAGTGTGTAGATAGCTGCTTTTACATGCCATACAGTAAAAAAGATGTGGTAAAGTTAACGGTAACATTTCAGATATGTGTAGATGTACAGGCATTCACCAGCTAATAGCTGATAATCAGAAGAAGTGAACACCTCAGATGATGTGATAGTCTACAGATGAATGGCTATATTATTGAAATACGTTAACATTGCTTTTAAGAATACCAGTCTCAGTCACAGCAGTGTTATCTGAAGGTTTTCATATCCAAAAAGACTATTGAGAGTAACCTGCTGAAATTGAGCTCCCAGCTGACATGTCTTTCTTAGCTCTTTTTCCCTCTGTTCTCAGGTCCATATCACTGGTGTCACGTTAGGAAGGTGAGATGTCTTGTAGTGTTATCAGAGAAAATTACCTCTTTCAAGGCAAGGGTTAAAATGTAAATCTTTGAGAGCACCATCTCTTGTACAACATCCAGAATTTGATGTTCCTGAGCACTTTGGGCTGCCTCAAGTAAAGTGTCAGTTTTATTAATTAAAAGAAGTCAGCATAGTTCCCTTTCTGGTTTACCTTTTAAAGTTATAGGCTGGCCTGTGTTTTTGTTAGATTCATGGATTATGGAAAAGAGTATTTTTAACATATGTTCATATATAAAAAATCATTTCCTTTGGTAAGTTTGTAAAGATTTCTGTTCACCTGAACAGAAGTGCAGCAAAATTTGCAGGAAGATTTTATTAGATGAGTTGGTATAAGAAGAAGCCAGGTAACCTTTCAGGGACAGAGCTTTTCTACAGATGATCATTCAGAAAAACAGAAGAAAAGTTATTTTAAAGATTGGATTTTATATTTTTCCCATTCACTCCACAGTTCTTACGAAATATTTGAAAGCATTCAGTGACAATACATTATCTGTGAATACGGCCATATATCAGAGAATTGCTGTTTATTGATTCTTTTACTGCTGTTTGAGCAAAATTCAATACCCTTATATATAGTAAAAAGCATTCCACTGATGTCAGTGAGATTAATCATATTTCCTGGGCTCTATGATAGCATTTGACACACTGTAAAATCTGACAGTCACAGCGCACAGCTCTCTTTACTTACTTACCCACCCCTTTGGTCTCTGTTTCCCATTCTCCTGTTTCTCTAAAGGAAATTCCACTAAAGGGAGAAAAAGCTCCGTGAGAGGGAAAAGTGCAAAACCTTCCTGTGAGATATTTTACATGGACTAGTGAGTCATCAGCCTTTTTCACAAGATTGTCTAAATGGGTTGTCATTATTAATACTCAGTTCTGCTCCATATTTGACATACTTCCAGTGGAGATTTTTTTGCCAGACCTATCAGTGGAAAGAATTCTTTAAAAAATGTTCCATATATTTTTTTACTGCATTTCATACTTTTATTAATTTTTAAATACTTGCACTAAACTTTCTGCTAATTCCTGACCCTGCTGTTTATGTATCACAAGTGTGTGCTGCACATTCTTTCTTTACTGCTTTTAAAAAATGCTAAAATTTTGAGTCTGATACAGTGTTACTCTATGAAGGTTTTAATTCTTAAAAGTCCCAGTAATTACATCAAATATTTCTGAAATGCTGTCAGTGAATAAAAAAAAGGAGGGTTTCTTTGTACAGACTAAAAGTATATACCAATTAAACAGAGTTAGAGAACAACTTTCTAACAGAGCAGTGCAAAAGGTAATGTTGCGAGATATTTCTATCAATCTCAAGCAAATCCATGGTTTTCATCACACCTGTGCTATTAAATACTTTCCCTTTTTTTTGGTTTTTTTTTTTAATGAGCAGACCTAAGTTTCACATCCTCAATAAACTAGTACATTATTTCAGTTGGGTACAAATCCTGTTAATACCTTATCTTGATTGAAGCTAAATTAAGTTGGAATCACAAATTATGCTCACATGACTACTGAAAGAGGTTGTCATAACTGATGCTATCACACTGAATACCACAGGTTGTGCTGAGGGGTTTTGCTTCTGCTTACAGATGCCTTACTGCATTTTATATTGCTGTGCTACACTGACAGATCAGTTAAAACCAGCCATTCACCCAGCCCTTTTTTCAGTCTTTTCTGCCATCCCTCATTAATCTTACTTTAATGGATTTTGTGTCGAGTTGCTTTACACTAGCTGTAAAAGTTAATTATAACAACAAAACCTTTCTCATAGTTTGACAGTATTACCCCAGTTTTGTGGCCAAATCTAAAGGATTTAACAAAGAAATTAAATTACATGAGATTTGATAAGTTAGGAAATTGCTACAGGAGTGTTTTCTGCTGGATCACTCCATGGGAACTGGCTTGAGTTGATGATCATTTCTCGATGAATGAACATCCCTCATTGAGACTTGAGATGATGGCAGAGTCCTGTCCAGTTTTTGACATGATGTTATGGAGGAGATTGTTTTTACAGCTACATAACCCCTCTCACACACTTCAAATTGAACCTGGCAGGACAAAGTTTGGAAATTTTCTTCCTGTTTTCAAAATAGATGATTTTTGACATAAAGGCCATATTTGTTCACATCATAGGCAGAAAAAAGTAATATATGTGTGTACAAATGCTTCTGCTGGAGACAGGGTTGTGCACTGTATGGAGCTCACAGAGAATTCTTAGGTCTCAGGAAATTTAGGTCTCAGGAGACATATGGAGGCCAAAGACATACTTGTCAAACCACTGTTGCTCAGTTTTGGGTTTCACGCTTTTGCCAATCGTGCTGCTGAAGACTGTCCCACTTTCCCTACAGTGAAATGTGTTTACCCTGTTAGTCCCCAACTATTCCTCACACTCAGCCAGTGACTTGTCTCCTGCAACATGCTGTGTCAAGAGTTTGGCCGATGGTGTTGCTACAGCATGTTCTGCTCTCTCAGCCTTCAGGACACTCTCTTGTACCCTCTAATTTCCAAGTTGCAAAGAGGAAGAATATTCCACCAAGACATAATCATGCATCTCTCAGCATTCGGGAAGGCCTGAGAAAATAACATTAGTGGAGAGGAACAGGTTTGGTTTCTGAGTTTTGGGTCATCTACCGTAACTGCTTTGGCATCTCCAGGGACTTGTGCTCCACCTGTGAATCTTCAGATCTTTTGTGGGCCCAAAGCGTAACTTTGATTACTGAAAGTGTGCAACACCCCGAATCAGAAGCTTCTTTTGTCTTCCATGCTTCACTTCCTCCCCTAATACATCACCTTTTAACATAAAGACTGTGGTATTTAGTTTTTGTCACTCATCCAGAGCACAAAAGATGTAGGTTACACAGTTCAGACACAGGCTTTCCAGTGTTTTTATTTCCAAGCATCAATGTCAAAAACTTCAGATAAATGACTGAGAGAGGAAGAAACAGACTTTTAGCTGGAACTCTCGTTAGCTTTTTCTGCAGGGAGATTAAGAAATACAGAAAATTGAGATTAAAGTATTTCTAAATGGAGTCAATATGCTGCAAGTCCTACTTTCTGTTCTGTCAAGAACACTAGTTTTCTCAGTTGCCCAATTATGCTTTCTAAAGGACAAGTAAATCAGTTCAAAATTAATTGTGTTGATAGATATACAACACCTTAAAACATAGTCAGCAATGGAAAAGAGGTGTTAATTTTAGTTGGTTTTCTGTAAAGAGATAATAATCACCTCTTTTAAATTAAATAGGGTGGGTAGATCATAAGCATTGTTTTGTGAGAAATCTAATTTACCTTGAGAATTAAGCTGTAATTTTACTGAACTTCTGTATTCACTTTTCTTCACCATGTAATTAGTCCTTACAGGGAATCAAAACTATTGTTGTGTCTTTAGAACAAAGGCTTCAGAAACTGATAATTGCATCAGAGATCAACATTTTCTTCTTTCTCCTTCCTGCGTGAGCTAAAATGTTACTCCCAAGACATATTTATACCGAATCCTGCCTCTGAGGCAGCGGAGGAGAAAGAGATTTGGGGGTAGCGGCACTGCTGGAGATGTAACCCTCGGCTGGTACTCGGAGGCTCATTCACACCGCTTTAGAGGTGTTAAGTACAGCAAATTAAGGTTGTGCTCCCCTTAAGGACATTTGATCCTGCAGCCCCGGGTGCAGTGAGGCGCTGCAGCCTCTGCCGGTCCCCCCCGGTCTCCGTCCCGGTGCCCCCGTCCCGGTCCCCCCGCCGGGAAGCGGCGATTCCAGCACCTCCGGGCGAGCGGGGGCTGCTCTCGCCTTTCCTCCCCTCGGCCTACCCAGCTGCTTTTCCAGGAAACCAGGCTCTTCTGGAAGTTCACCCGGCAGCTCAACCTTCTTCACTTCTCCTTATTGCTATGCAGCCACCGTTCAGCTTATATACCTTCGTATATTATTAGCGCTCCAAACTACACTTGCCCTTCTTTGCCTTTGCCCCAACTATAAATCTGTAATTCCTTAAAAAACAACTTCCACTGAATACAGATTCAATGTTTCACTCAACCAGAATGATCCATAGATAACACTCAAGGGCAAAACACTGAAAAGCCTATGTTCTTCTTGCTATATATGCAAGAGTAGCACTGAGATGTGGAGTAGTTTATATGTATAAAAGCTTTGTGCATTTTTTAATGTGTTGTTTGGGGTTTTTTTGCATCCATGAATTGATACAATGGGAGAGTGATATGTTAATAATATTTTTAATGCTTTCGTCCTGGAAAATCTGTAATATCTTTTTGTCACAGAAAATTTCCACAAGTCAACACTGAAACTTCCAGATTCTGCAGAGGGGTTTTCTTAAATCTGATAACAGTTTTGAATCAGAAAAAAAGGAATATGTATGCAATTGAAATTACAAGAAGCCTTAACTGAACCTTAAACCTTAATTAAAACTGAAACCCTTATTATATTCTGTCACCAAAATTTCTTTTACTACTGTTTGAAAAATTGAAGAAAACAGGATATGACTTCTAAGAGGGAGAAACTAACTGTCATAACTAACACAATATTTTAAAATCGTCATTCCTCAGCATCAGTCTGGCTTGACTCAAACTACTTGATAAATATCACCTGTCTATAAAACTCTTTCTGATGAGAATTTCCATTGCAACATCAATGAGTGACCTTGTGACAGCTGATAACATCTCAATCATGCGCGGTCTGCATGCCACACATCCACCTCCACCAACCCATGGCTTTGAAAACAATGTCTTTAAATCACATCTCTACTCTGTGGTCTGTTCCTGGGACTACCTTCCATGTCAGCATCTGACAATAAGTTGCCACAAACCCCTCATATTAGCTCCATAATAGCCACAAGTTATCCCTTGTGCAAAGAGCATTCCCACCTTGAGGATGTGGTCTGATGCCATCAGCGTTGTTGAGGAGCTTCACTGCAAGCAATGAATCCACAAGACCCTGTCTGTGTTGGCCTGACTCATTAGCAATAAAAGGGATGTGAAAGTTGAAGAATTAAAATGAAGCGACTTTAGAAGAACACCACTAAAAGCTTTGGTGTTTTGTAAACTACATTCGAGTGTGTAAAACCACAAACCAACTTAGCTCTCTCATCACCGTATATTAAAAGCTTTGTCCTCTAGTGACCTTGATGAACATGCCCCATGATGGATGGTTCTGCTGTGCACATTTGTGACTGGTGCTGCAAGTCCTCCTCTCTGTGGGTAGCAGAAATCTCTGTGATTGCAAGTTCAGATTTTCTGAGGACAGTGCTTGGGTCTCAGTGGATGGGCACTGTATGTAGTTATGAAGTCCTGAATAGCTGTCTATTTTTGTTGTTGTTAAATTTTTAATTTCAGCTTCCCTAGTCTTCTTCCTCTCCTCAGGGCCCCAGTCACTCCCCAGTACTTTTCATTAAATTATAGCAATTGCAGTTTTACTGAGCGTAAAATTTCCCTAGTTTCCTAGAATTTTCTTACTGTGAATAGATAAATTAGTCATTTTGACCATAAATATACAATAATAGGGGCATCCAGTTCAAACTGTTTACAAAACATTTCCTGAGAGAACTGCCCTTTGGCTCCTGTCAAGTGATGAAGAGATGACCCCAGCTTCTGTTCCCCCAGTTTACTCAATCTTGAAAGCTAAAGGTAATTTCTGTGCCTTCAAGTTTATAGATCTTCATTAAAATGCTAATACAATTCAGTTAGAAATCCAATTTCTGCGGTTTATTATTTCTTGCTATTGGGGCGTATGTGGGTGTGTGTGTGTGTGTATATGGCTGTTGTTGCTGAAGAGTAACATTTGTAAAAGACCAAATGTAGATTGATTTTCCTTAGCTTTTTCGCAACCTGAAGTGCTGAGACAAGCAAAACATGTTTCCATTACTTAACTAAGCAAACAATGGCATATAAATCATAAAGGCAGCTGGACCAAGGTGTCGTTTCCATAAAGAGCCAGATTTCTCATGAAGGACAGTTTAATGGGCTGCTGCCAATGAAACGTCTGCAGAGCTGGTAATGGCAGGAGGGCACGCAAAAAGTGGCGCTAGGAAGGTGTCATGTGGGAGCTGAGAAATAGCCCCACAGCCAAGACAACTAGAAAAAGGAGACTGAAAAAGGTGTGTGCTTTAATAATCTGCTTCTTGGGGCTGATTGTTTTCAATAAAAATCTATGTTTTTATTTTTAGCTTGTTCACGTTGGCTACGAGATCAGAGAAGGGTTTTTTTAACTGTAATTTTATTTTGATCATGTTTATGCTGTGGCTTTGTTTCTCCTTTGATCATGCTTAAACATGTTTCAGACATGTTTGTTTGATGTATGCTGTTTTTTAAAGCACTCTTCCACATTGTCTGCTTGTGTTCTTTTTTTAAAGCAATGAATCATAGCAAAATATTTCTTAAATTCATTTTTCCAAAACATGCTTTCTGTACTTTTAGCCAATAGGAGACTGGTTTTAAACAAGAAATGCTGAACTGTTGTAACGGCATTTTTGAGCACTTCACAAATTGTAGACAGTTTTAGGGTCGCAGAATACCCAATATTTCATGCATGGAAGTCATCCTATCTGTCCACAATAGCTGCAGTGCAATGACTTTCACAATTGGATCAAAGTCCCACTTTCCATTCAGTAGAACTTACGTGAAGTTCATTCCAGCACTGCTTTTGTGTCTGTGTTGGATGTATGAAATAGGTCAACCCTGACTGAATTATTTTAAACTTCCCATGGGGACCGCTTGATACCGAACCTGTTTAATTTTACAGGGTGAGGCAGGGCAGTCTCAATACTTGGAACATACACATTCATGGATGACATTCTTTCTTCTACTGCTTGGGTGAGCAATTAAGAGAGTCAAGGAGAAGTCCCTCATATGTGGACAACATCTCCCTTCCCTTCCTCAAAGAAAAGCGGTACAAAAATGCTAGGTAGTCCATGGAGAGGGCTGTGTTGCGTGACTGCCGGCCATCTGGCTGATTGAGTCATCATGACCCTAAACAGCAAGTTGCAAACAAGGTCTGAAGCCCTGGAGTTAAATGCAAGTGTAGATCAAGCCTCGGGCAAGTCAAACAGCTCCTCCGCTAATGAAACAGTAAAGAACACACTACAGATCACTAGTTCACACCACCTACTTCTTAGCTTTATAACCTACAAAATTATCAACCAGATTTCTCTCCCTCTCTCCACACGTATAATCATGATGTTGCTTTTATGATCATTATATTCATTATGAACAAAAATGAATCTATTTCTATATGCAACAGAACACATGTGGCCTGTTCATCCTTTCTTTACTTCAATGCATAAACATAAATCTGTTATATGAAAGAGGGTAAAAAAACGCCACCGTGTAACAAGAACGAGGATTCTATAACATGATGAACCACTCTTTTATTGACTAAAACATCAATTTAAGCAGATGGTGAAACAGCCTGAGGTTTGCTTAGTAAGAAACACCAGTGTTATTCAACAAAAACTCTTCCATGATATACAATGAATACCTTCTAATATGGGGCTGTGGGGCTGCTTTGTTTTCAGGGGTGTAGTTAGGATTATTAATAACTAATCAAAAATTTGAATTAATCCCAAATGAGCACAGGTAAGAAATGTATACAAAGCATATTCACATGCACTCTGGTTATAGCATTAGTCATATATGCCTTCCTCACACACCCCCCTCTCTGCTACCATTCAGAATTCTTTAAAACACATATTTTCTATTTCTTAAACTATCTTTCTGTGATTCTTTTATCAGTCCTGCTTTAATACTGCACTCTTTTACTGTTTCTAGGTTCACTTGCAAAATTATGAAAGTCAAAGAAGAGAATAACAATATGCTAACCGAGGGCAATTTTATATAACCTGTGCTATATCAGCAATATTATTGACTCAAATGGGACTCCCCACAGTATCTTCATAGACCAATGTAAAGTTAGATTTTTGATGCCTGATAATATGGTGATTTATTTTAGAATTTGATATCTTGTGATTTACAAAACCCATTGCACGAGAAAAAAATCATTGAACCATTTGGGAATGTATTTAGGTTTTGTTTGGATTATTTTTTCCTACCCTTTTCATTAAGACCTTAAGATTGGAAAAACAGCATATTCAGACAAGAGATTCTCCAGATGCAGTAGCGCAGAAAAGTATGGGCTAATACCAATGGGTATTCTTTTTCTCTGATGTATCCTTCCACAGGTTGTAATGCCAAAATTTTCAAGCTGTAGCCTTGCATTTCTTGTGATACAGGTTGCACTCAGAGTCGTGGTAGATCGTATATAAAATAATAGATAAAAGGAAATTAATTGATTAGCTTAAGTTACTGGGGCTTGGAATGGAGAGATTAAGCTGCTTACAGAATTTTGATGTTTTCAAATGTGTAAAAAGATTTATTTTAATAAACAATTGGTAATAGACACAGTTACACAGAGATCTGTTCTGTGTTGTTCAACATGTTCGTAACCTGAAAAAGAGGTTGAGCAGCAGGATGAGAAAATTTTTCACACAATACGAAGTTATTCAGCATAGTGAGACAAAGGAATACTGTGAAGAATTACAAAAGGATCTTATGCAACTGGGTGGCTATGCAATCAAATGACAAATTAAATTATTCTTGATGAATGATGTAGTGATAAATCACGGGGAAAACCATGAGGAAAACATGCCTATCTTCACATATAAAATGATGGGCTGTGGACTGAGCACTACCGATGATAAGTGAGGTTCTAGGGTTATGGCACATAAAGTTCCATGAAAATGTCAGATTGCTGCTTAGAAACTGTCACATCCATATTAAAAGTTAGGATTTAATAGAAAAAATACAGAGAATGCAACAACCAGCATTGCTATAGCCCTTGTATAAGAGCACAACTTATCCACATCTTGAACACTGTGGGTATTTCCAATACAGGAATTGAGAGGCACCAAATGAAGTTTATAAGATCAATATTGAAAACATGATATCAGAAGCAGGTTTTAGTTGAGTACTTGCAGAATAAATTCCAAAAGGACACTATGAGTGCTCGAAATTTGCATGGGTTCAAGAAGAGTGTATATAGATAACTGGATGAAAAATCTATGGAGAGTTACTAAGCACATAGAAAACAACCAAGCTTGGGGAATAAGCTACACTGAAAATAGTTGGAGGAAGGAAGAGTATTCTGGGAGAGTATTATTTGTACTTAGCATATTCTTTCTTTGGCCCAGTTAATTACTTCTGGACAATGTTGGAGTCTGTATATATTGATCTAAGTAAACCTTGGTCTAAGCTAGTATGGTCAGTCTCGTGTACTGTGTATATATATATACACATACATACACATACAGAGTACACAAGAATATATATATGCCTATACATATATATACACACACTGAATACATAAGAATATATTTATACACACAGACATAAAATTATGCAGTATGTGCTTATATAATAAATACATCTAAACATATGCATGCAAATACATATAAAAACATCGAAATATTGTTGCTTACAAACAGTGCCATCCTTAATAAGGTCATGGGTTTTACAGGACAGCTAGTGCAAACTGGCAAAACAAAGTACACTTCATTATTTCCATGACTATATAGCAATAAACATACACTGAAAAGATGTTAATGCATGACACTAAAATAGCTTATAATTTCACATAAGAACAGGACTCTTTGAGTAGTTAAATATAGTTTGCAGTTAATTATCCCAGCAGGATGTAAAATGGTTATAAAACAGATTGGTAAATCTGTTGAATATGCCTTCTTTTTCCAAATATAGTGAAAGATACCAGATGAAGTATCTCTGTAAAATACAGTGATGAGCCAGATTCACCACTGGTATGAATTTATTCTTATGATTTCTATAAACTTCTCTCCCAAAACTTCTTTCCACCACTTTTTTTTTTTTATTTAACCAATCAGTGTACCTGCATTTTATATAATTTCATTTGTTGGTGTATACTCTTTATCACCAAATAATGTTGTCACTCTAATTGTAAAGAAATAAAGGTTTTTTTATTTAAAAAAAAACCCAAAAAACAACCAAGGGAAGACACAATATTTCAACAACTTGAATAGAAATTAAAAAATGCACTTCTCTTATGAAAATGAGACAAAAATGCTGGGGCTTAGAGTATCATAGTGTGGAAGTAGATAATATCAGTCAAAACTTTATTTTTTTATTAACTTTATTTTTTTATTAACTTTTTTTGACAGTAACACATTAATAGTTTTCTAGATGTAAAATACTTTATATATTCTTCATTATTGATAAAATTAAGAACATTACATTTGTCTTAATGATTCTCTCCTTTTATGTGCAACACATACAGAAAGTTTCTTGACCAAAAGTCAAAACATCCAAAGAAATAAGAAAAATGTCAGTAATAAATGCATGAAATTAGGAAGCCATGAAGTAATGTTGTATAACCATTTGTAAAGAGATTTAATGAATGTTTCATTGCTTAAATAATGAACTTAAGGTACATTTATAAATATCTGTAGCAAACAACCCTATGCGTTAAAGGTAAGAGGAATGTGAATACCTGTCACACGTTAATTGGTGGTGTTCTACCTAACATTATTATATTTGCTATTAGATACAAAGATCAATTAGTGGGAAGCAAAATCAGAATCCATTTATATAAGGAAAACAAGTGCATCAGTTCATGGAGTGATAACATGCACAATGGCATTTTCTTCTCAGATCCTAGATTTATTAGTGCTCACCTGATACCAGAGAGCGACAATCCAGAAGATGACAAAATCTATTTCTTCTTCCGTGAAAATGCAATTGATGGAGAGCACACTGGAAAAGCCACTCATGCCCGAATAGGGCAGATCTGCAAGGTAAAACGATGACTTCTTCATGTGAGATTGAATACTCTTACAAGACACTTTGCGAGTGATTTTAGGAACCTCATTTTCTTGCCTGTAAACTATCCAGTATGAAAACTGACATTGCACCATCATCTCAAGTGAAAAATAACTGGGGTTTAACACACCCAAAGATGTATTATTCAGTTCTTCTCTATTTGGGGAAGCTTCACAAACTACAACATTTTGTTTAAAAAATCAGAGGCGTCTTCTGAGTCTTAGAATGTGTCTGCAAAAGAGAGATTCTTTTACAGGAAATGTGATACTTCCAGGTAGGCCAAAAACATTTGAAGAATCTACTTTTTAAAGGAATGTTAATACCTTTCCATTCCCACTTTAGTGAAAATCTTTAAAACAGAGGCAAAGGAAGATTTAATGAAACAATTGTTTAAGCTTAGCTGTAGAAATGGGCAACATTTCAGAAGGCTCTTAATGACTGCAGATTGAATCATTCATCCACACTGATAAACGTCCATGTATTTTTCCAACAGACTTTTAAAAATATTTCTACAAATGGAATAATATTCAAAAATGTTGTAGCTTTGGCAACTCTGATGTTTACAGTAAAATTTCATGTTAATGCATAAGCACAATTTCAATTTATCTCCTCAAATCCAGAGGTAGCTGCTTGAAAACCAATTACGCCATAAGTATGGATGTTCTGGCCTTTTAGTCTATTTTTTTGGTCACTTGCAACTTGCATTTCTACTTTGTTGCAACCCACTTAAGAATATTAAACCCTTTAAATTTTACCAGGAGCAAAATATTCTGCCTTTCTGACATCTAGTGTTACAAATGTATTGCAATATATAAAGAGGCTTGGGGTTTCTTAATTTTGTCTTTTTAAATGATGTGCTACTGTGATATATGTAACAATACAATGTAAAATAAAAGGAAATCAGAATTAGTGTTTTTGACAACATAAGAATGCTTTTGTACGTAGAAGGTGGATTCTTTTATCTGTTTTCTGCTAAGTAGCATCTTGTGGTTACTTACTACATTGTACTCTGTTGATACTTCAGTCATAGACTGTTACAAGGTATTAATGCAAAATACTTTTGTTATTAGAATGACTTTGGCGGGCACAGAAGCCTTGTTAATAAATGGACAACTTTCCTCAAAGCACGTCTGATTTGTTCAGTTCCAGGACCCAATGGCATTGACACACACTTTGATGAACTACGTAAGTGGCACAAAAGGCTTTGAAATGCAGAAATGTTTTCAGGTATTATCCATATGAATTTAACTTTGTTTTCTTTTCCATATCTTGTTTTTGTTACAGAGGATGTGTTCCTAATGAACTCAAAAGACCCTAAAAACCCAATAGTCTATGGAGTGTTTACAACTTCCAGGTAGAGAATGTATTATTTTACTTGCATGGAAACTTGGGTGGCTGCTTGTTTTAAAGAGGTCTCTTTGTTAAAAATGTTTTTAAGAAACACACAATGTTCTTAACCTTTGAACTAAGAAGTCAATGTCAGTAAGAAGTAATGAATTGGGTTTCTTTTCTTATGAGTAACGTACATCATCACTCTGGAGCAAGTAATCACAAAGACTATCAGTTTCTCAGGCTGTTCTTGCTGTTGAAGTGGGTTTTTATAGTGGGGACCAAAATTTGTAGCTCTTTCCACACAGACCTGGAAAAATAACACAAGCATAAATATAGCTGTTTGGGGGCAGGGTGAAATAGAAAAGCTGTGGTGTGAGAAGTTGGCTAGTCAAGGAGGTATTAATAAAAAATATTGCTGAAATCTGGGAAGTTTAACAGTCTTTCAAAAGTTATGTTATTGACTCACATATAACTGTGACTTGAATGTTTTGATTTCATTGTGCTTTCACCGAGAACAAAATTATAATTGTAGCTCGGGCCTGAGGAAGGTTTGCATTGCCTGTACTGGTTGCATTGCCACATTTATTTGCGAATGACAAAAGTTTTAGTTTCTAAATGGAAAGAATGTTTCTAGTGATAACCAGGTATAGAAGAGGGAGATTTGCAAGTACTTACTGTCTTCTGTAAGCAATCTCAAGGTAAGAAACAACACTGAAGTCTGTGTGTGTGTTACTTAAATGAGAGTAGAGACTGCTAAAAAAATAGAAAAATGCAAAGTGTAGGAAAGAATTGAATAGTCCTCTGGGGACGGCCCCGCTGAAGTTTACTCAAATTGGAGCTTTGGCCTTCTGGGGACAATGATTTAAACAGAGGAATAGCAGCCATCTGCCTAGGAAAATGTCTGAGAGATCATATCAGTTATGTTGAACTTTCACAAGAGGTGAGTTAGGATTGCTCTGAGAGCATGTCGGAGTTTTGATAATCAGCACATGCAATAAATTAGAAAGCAACAAGCTGCTATTCCCACAGCTCTTCCACTAGATTAAACCAACTGATAATCTAAAGAACATGACTTGATTTCTTCTCCTTTCATTTTTAGTAATATCTTCAAGGGGTCAGCAGTGTGCATGTATAGCATGACTGATGTGAGAAGGGTATTTCTTGGACCTTATGCCCATCGAGATGGCCCCAACTACCAGTGGGTTCCTTACCAAGGGCGAGTGCCATATCCACGGCCAGGAACTGTAAGTACCCTAAGAAATATAGTAATCTAAAAAGGGAAAACTCTGGAAAATATTTTCACACATTGCATGATCCTTGATCTGAGGTCCAGGAAAGAAACTGAACAAGATAATGAAATGGACAAGGTGGCAGAAGGGACAGCTAATTCCTCCAGGTCCAAAATGTGCTGATTTACTTGTAAAGAATGAAGCTGCAATTGCAACTTCATTCGGGTTTTAATTTTGGCATTCGTATTAACAACTTCAGCAGAAGTTTGCGCAATGGCTGGAGAACTTTGCTGAAAGTCAAATGTTTAATAAATTACTCTACATTAGCCTTTCCTTGGAATTTGTCATTGTTCCAAATATTGGCTGAATCATTCTTGGTGAGAATGAACAGAAAACAGAGCATCTGCCTGGCTGTTAAGAAATACTCGATTGTTCTTGACATTGAATCTAGTACAGTAAGACAGATATTTCTGCAAAAGATTGACTATAATAATTTCTAACTCCTGTTGGTATTTTTTAAAATCTATGCTTTTACCTGTTTCTCTCTTTCTAGTTTATGAATGACTAAAATATTAGTGTATATAAAACAACTGTATTTATAACTCCCAACAGATGCCATCATACAGAAATAATTAACTGCCTGTAAAGTTGCCACTAGTCTAAGAGGATGGGACATTGATGAAAAAATTTTAGTTGTATGGATTGGGATAGATCCATAGCTAGCACAAATCAGCTTGACCCATTTAAACTCTGAAATATTGTTGCTGAAGATGTGTATTTATGTATACATATAAAAATACTAATATAAATGTAAATAATATATCCATCTAGAACATTCTTTTAAAAGTCTCCTTAAATGTAAGGCTCAAAACAAACCAGTAATAGCTTAGATCCTTTCTGTTAAATCATCAAATTTTCTGGTTTTGTCTGGTATGTTTTGAAATTGTTCATTCAATCCTGATCTTTCAAATGATGTCCAGCAGTCAGACAGCAGTATATCTGCTCAGCCTAATGAAAATGACTTCCTAAGCAAAAGAAAACAGCGGCTCCCTGACAGCCAGATTCCTCAGCACTCCTCACTCCCTCACTCTGACTATTAAAGGGATTCCTAACTTTTTCCAGAGTTAAAATACAAGCTCTGAAGCATAGCAGAGGTTTCATTTCTCATTTGATGCTGAACTTGCTTGTTGGTTTTTTTAATTGCTATAGTTAATACTATATGTTAGAGGGGTTTTTTGAAGTTGTATTATTTTACATCACCATGGAAAATGTGAATGAGTACATATTTTTGGTATTTCTTATAGAATGATGTCATCTTCTTTTCCACCTGACAGACTTCATAAGTCAGTGTTCATTATTCTGTTTACTCATTTTACTCTTTGATTCCAGTATTGATTTAATGCTTCTAAACAAAAACCAAGCAAAAATTATGTAAAACTAAACACAAAGACAAATGTTACATGTTTCTGTCCCAGAAACAGCAGAGATAAAGAACTGACTGCTGCACCATGGCTCTCTTACATTCACTGAGCAGAGAGATTAGACACAACTCTACTGAATGTGCAACTCAAATATATGCCCTAGGGACTGGCAACATGTGAGCTCTGCTGGCCTCAGAGTCTCTGAGTTATTCCAAGACTTGTCTGAGGGTCTTGAACTGAGGTCCATGTGAGAGAAGAATAACTTGATCAAATTCCAAAGAACAAGCCGAAAACCGGGGACTTGAATCCAGCTTCTAAGTGACCAAGTGACATTCACCAGATCTGTTGCCAAAGCAGGGAAATACAATTAAGTTATATATACTTTTTTTTTTTCCTAGCTACCCTCTCAGGATGGGTTTTACCCTTACAATTTCATTATAACATACTCACACTAAGATTCACAAAGAAAGTCCAAAGGCATTCAGATTTCATTGTAAACATTTTTCTTGCCTAAGGGTGAGAGTGATCCCAAATTATACTATTCTACATATCCCCCCCAGTCACATCATGTAGTGCAAGAGGCCATGCTACTGTAAATGGCGTTAATTAAAGAGTGGCTGAGGCCATCAGTTTCTCCTAGCCCACTACAACTGACTCTAATCCTGGTGTCTACCACTTTGAAAAGGATTTTTTTTTCTCTCACAGTTGCTGAAATCATTTTATTGTATTAATAGGATAAAAATGAATTTTAAAATGAGAGTAATTCTTGTGTGAAAAGAAGCTTCTTTTTTTTTTTTTCTTTTTTTCTAAAGTGAAACATTGCATATATTTTCAATGGCTTTGAAATGCTAAACTTGAGCATCTGGTGACTTGCCCAGTAACAGTAGGAAAAAGGAAAGTTAATGGTTGTTTTGAAAAGTCAGAAAACCTTGAAAACAATTCTACAACAGATTCACATTTAACTAAGAAGTTGCCAGGATTCTTCCTTTAGGATATATAAAACTTTTTTTTTTTAAATCTTTTAAATGCATTTTGAAGAGGAGGGAGGATTTTTGTATGTGCCTCATGTTGAATGAGATACCTCATCCTGAATTAATATCTGACTTTCTGTGAATTCATCTACAGAGCTCAAGTATTGTCTGCTTCATGATATCAAGAGTCTATCTTCACTTATGACCAAGGCATTTTTTGTTCCCACCAAAATGTAGCTATTGATTTATTCTACTGGATTCCCTAATAGGCCAGTTAGGGTATAGTCTATTTACCTTCTTCTGACTGATCAAACACCCTGACAGAGCATACTGGGGACCAGCAATTGGAAGGGGATGATAAAAACAAGAGTCCTTTGACTCTACATAAACCAAAGATCAGGCTCATTTCTCCAAACTTTTTCAGCACTTTTGTATTCATGCCTATCTTGGCACCTGAAAACTTTCTCGTTCCTTGATATCAGTGGGATTGATCAGGTACATAAACATGAGTTTAGATGAAGCACCTTGCCAAATAGCTTGTCTTAAACCCACTAATGTCAATAGCAGTCCTGACATTAGCATCAAGGATAATGTCTTTGTTGTGCATCCTGGTTTTGTGACCACAACATAAATAAATGTGACAGGATTTTCATTCTCAAGACAGCTCAGACTTTATGTGGGCTGAGATTCCTCCACAAGAAATTTGGACTACGGATGGGTTAAGTATCACCTGTTGAGTAGTTATATCTGAAAGGAAACATCATACCCATTTTTACAAAGGGTTAGAAAGGAGGACCCTGGGAACTACCGATCTGTCAGCCTCACCTCCGTGCCTGTGAAGATCATGGAACGGATCCTTCTAGACACCATGCTTGGGCACATGGAGGACAAAGGGGTGATTCAGGACAGCCAACATGGCTTTACTAGGGGCAGGTCCTGCCTGACTAGCCTAGTGGCCTTCTATGATGGAGTGACTATGTCACTAGATAAGAGACAACCTATGGATGTGATCTATCTGGACTTCTGTAAGGCCTTTGACACAGTCCCCCATGACATCCTGCTTGCCAAATTGGAGAGATATGGATTTGATGGGTGGACTGTTCAGTGGATAAGGAATTGGCTAGATGGTCGCATCCAGAGAGTTGTACTCAATGGCTTTAAATCCAGATGGAGAGCAGTGACAAGTGGTGTCCCTCAAGGGTCTGTGCTGGGACTGGTACTGTTCAACATTTTTATCAATGACATAGATAGAGGGATTGAGAGCACCATCAGCAAGTTTGCAGATGACACCAAGCTGTGTGGTGCTGTTGATACACCTGATGGACAGGATGTCATCCAGAGGGACCTGGACAGGCTGGAGAAGTGGGCTCAAGTAAATCATATGAAGTTCAACATGAGCAAGTGCAAGGTTCTGCACCTGGGCCGGAACAATCCTCACCATCAGTACAGACTGGGCGACGGGGTGTTAGAAAGCAGCCCTGAGGGAAGGGACTTGGGGCTGCTGATGGACGAGAAACTGGACATGAGAAGGCAGTGGGCACTTGCAGCCCAGAAGGCCAATCACATC
>BJBW01008232.1:0-10893 GCA_004320125.1 Scolopax mira
TAAGCCTGCCAGCAGGAGACTGCCTTACAAGCCAAGAGGAGGGAATCCCAGCTCTCTTTCTGTGTGCTGGGGAGAGACTTTATCCAAGACTCCAAGAGAAAATATCTGGGAAATAATTGAGAAAATACCCAAACCGGGACGGTGCTGTGCATTTCTACTTTATTGCCCTGTCTCCTTGTAGTCTTGGGACTGTCTCTTTATAAAGATTCAAATATTTTTGGCCTGAATTCAGTTCATTCCAACAACGTTGTAAAGTTTAGTATAATCATTATGATTTCTTGATTACCAAGGAAAATTACGTTCTTGGTGTTATTCCTGGACCTATTGAGCCTGAGATTTCCTTCAATTGAATTAGTTTCATTTCTGGAGATCTTATGGAAGAGAAATGGAAATGTGATTGCAATTACCTTTTGTCTTTAGGCAGTTGTAGTCTGCATTATAAATTAATCTCTAAATAGTGCTTTTTCTTTAAGGAAAAATATTAAACCTTCGTATTTAGGGCTCTATAAATCAGGGTTCTGATTTGTATCTTACCAGTTAGTCTCTGAATACTGACCCTTTGTGTGAGTTGGGCATTTTGCTCTAGTTGGTTGCAGAGCTGTTTCAACACTTTCAGGTAACCAAGATGAAACTTTATTTTATATTGATTTAAAATAATTAAGTTTAGTTTCTCTAAACTGTGTTGAAAAACAAATAGATTTTTCTTAAAAGCTAACTTGTGGATTTTTTTTTTAATAGATGTTCCTACAGCAGTCAACTTCTGGACTCAACTTTGGTTCTGTGCAGCTTGCTTCTGGAAATTCTTCAAACGTTCAGCAGCTCACGCCAATAAACATGCAAGCACCAGTTGTTCAGACTAATCAGACTCAAAGTGGGATGAACACAGGCCATATAAGTGCTCCACACATGATACAGCAGCAGCCTTTGCAGAGTACTGCAACGCAGGTAAAATTCTCATTATTGATATTTCTGGATAGAATATACGCTCAAAACCATCACTAAAATGCAGTGGTAGCTTCCCTGACAATCCCCCTCCCAAATTTTTTTGGACAATATCCTTTGAGTCATCCTTCTTGATGTTCAGGTTTTACAATTGAAATTCATTGGTGTTCTTGATAATGCAATTTCAGATCTTGTTTTTATTTTAAGACTTAGGCGTGTAAATAATAACAAGTAGCTTTTTGAAAAGACCACAATCAAGCAAACGTTTATTTTGCCTTTTTTGAATGTCTGTGAATTTTCTGTTGACAGAACGCACAATGTGAGGATTGCACTGGGTGAGCTTGAAACCCCGTGTCCAGTCAGCAAATAACTAGGAAAGTGTAGGAACAGGTGGATCAGATATTGGTGCTTCTGCAGTTGACTTTTTTACTCTTTGTCAGTTTCAGTTAGATGCCATAGGTGTATGACAGCTGTCATGTAATAGCCTTTTTCTTCTAGTTTACTCAGTTTCTTTTGATTCCATGTGAACTTTTGAAATCCACAGCATCTCATAGTGTGTTCTACAGCTTTTCGATCTGTGAAATATGATTATGTTTGTTTTTTCAACCTGCCACCCAGCTCATATACTGGGAAACACATTGGGCAGCTATTCACTTTTCATCTTCTCAATCATGCATGGTTTCAAAGTCCTCTGTCACATGTATCTCCATACATATCTTCAAGCTGGAGACTTTTACTGGCTTTGATGGAGGCTGTTAACACCTCTGACTCTGGTCACCCTCCTTTGTACCTTTATCCAAATGCCATACTTTCTTTTAAAGATTTATGAAGAGGCAGACAGAGGTGTTTGGTGTTAGCCTCTCAGCAGTAAGCTAGTTCCAAACTCTCGAGTAAGAAATTGATTGATGTCATGTGCATGTTTTATTCAAAGTCTGACACAGAGATGCTAAAGTGAAAAATAGGGTCTTGAACAAACAGGATATAAGTAGCTTAGAAATTCAGGAGGAAAAAAAAATAATAATTGAACAGGAGAAGACGTTAATCTAAGATTTCCAGATGTCCAAGGGCCTTGTCCCACCTCAAATCCTCAGTCAGTAGAAATGTCTGTGTACTTTAAATTAAGAATTGGTAGTTGTGACTAACGGGCAGTGACAATGAGGGCAGTAGTACTGGCTATGTTCAAATTATTACCTCATAAAATATTTTTGCTTTTCAGCATAATCAGCCAAATGTAATTAGTGGACACAATCAACAGTCTTCTCTTGCCAGTCAGTCCCAGAACACAGTCTCAGCACCTTTGTATAACACTATGGTGATTTCTCAGCCAACGACAGGAAACGTGGTCCAGGTTCCTTCGAGTTTACCACAGAACAACAACCAGAATGCTGCTGCAGTGACCACTTTTACACAGGAAAGACAAATCAGGTAAATTTTCAAGACCAATATTCAGATGAGTTGCTATAATGACATGCTTACATAGCTGCATCACACACAAAAGGAACTAAAGTGGCGTTAAAAAAATAATCATGTGATTTGTTATTTTAGCTTTATGTGAATACAACTGTTAAACTAAACTTTGCCCAAAATAACATGTTCACGGGCTTATTGTTGTTACAACAAAGTATAAACTTGACAATTCTGCGTTTCTCAAGTGCATGTTTGGTTTTTTTTGTCCTAAAGGGACTCCAAATGTAGGTGTTTTGTTTTTTTTCTCCATTAACAGATTTTCTCAAGGTCAGCAACTTGTCACAAAACTGGTCACGGCCCCGGTGGCGTGTGGAGCAGTCATGGTCCCGAGTACCATGTTTATGGGACAGGTGGTGACAGCTTACCCCACTTTTGCTGCCCAACAGCAGCAGCCACAGACTTTATCCGTAACACAGCAGCAGCAGCAGGGTCAGCAAGACCAGCAGCAGCCACAGCTCACCACTGTTCAGCAGCCAGCCCAGCCACAGCTCACCCAGCACCCCCAGCAGTTCCTGCAGGTAAAGCAGCATTCTCTACAGATTTTGACTATTCTGAAGCCATCCTCTAAAAATCTTACTACTTTAAGGAGAGGTGGTCCTGCAATTTCACTCTATGCTTTCTTCCATTTTATATCTTCTTCCTTTTGAATCACTGCTCTTGATTTTCCTTGGGATGAAGAAACGTATGTAGAAACATATGTTTCCCTTTAAAACAGCGTGTGTTTTCTTTGCTTTCATGTATTAAGGCAAGAAGGTATGAGAGGGAATCTCAAACAGAAAGCAGCTTACAGCC
The DNA here is from genome assembly GCA_004320125.1 of Scolopax mira. Lineage (NCBI taxonomy): Eukaryota > Metazoa > Chordata > Aves > Charadriiformes > Scolopacidae > Scolopax > Scolopax mira. The sequence goes on from BJBW01008232.1 coordinate 3,202, forward strand.
CCAAGCAAGACACATCCCCGAAATGTGAGGCATGAACATCTGCCTGGGCTACAGGGGAGCCTGAGCAGCAGGTGACCTTGTAAGCAAAGAGAAGAACTCTGTTTTAGTGGAGAAAGAGGAGAGATTGGGTAACAAAAGAAGGAAGGCAGAACCCGAGGACTTTAGAGAAATTCCAATTGCTGTGTATCCTTCAGCTCTTCTTGAGAGTCAACCTGCAGCTGAAAAGCCTTTGGATACACAGCAATTTGAATTTCAGCACTCAGTTATGTAGCAGGAGGCTCTTGAACCGAATCAAACCAGAACACAGATCTGGATGTCTTCCCTGACAAGTCTGTAATAGATATATTAAATATATATATTATGTAAAAACAATACTGTAACAACCAGGCTGTTTAGCAAGTTGGTAGTGTCTGTATTTCTGTTTCTAAATTATAAAATTCATACAATTTGACCTCATTCCGGTGAAAACCAGAAGCTCTGTGAAAGGTGAAGATCTCCAAAGGTCTGTTCCTGGCCTAGAGTTTCTTCCCAGCGAAAGTGGAGTATTTTTAATCCAAACTATTAAAAGTGCTGGAACCGGACGCGAAGCAAACGCTCTTTAGAAAGGGAGAAAAGTGCTTTTCCTGCCTCTGCCCCCCGGGGTCCCTCTCAGCCTGGCTCTGAGGGGGCAGCAGTCGGTGCTGTTTCTCTTCTGCTGCGGGATGTCCTTCAGGATTGAGACACCCGAGCGCACCCAGCCTTCCCTGCTTTCCTCCTTAGGACCAAACGCTGATGGTCACTGCTTAATATTAAAAAAAAAACCCTACTATTTCCGATAGTAATGAATCCCCTTCAGAGGGGATGTTTGGGTTTGCAAATGTGGCAGTTTCTTGGGTCGTTTTGGGTGGAGGGGAGTGGGAATAAACGTGACCTGGGTCGAGCCACGGGCCGTGTTTTCAGTGGACTTCAGTGACAGGCACCTCGCTGCTGCTCACAGACCCCTTGGACCTTGCTACCCTCCCAGGGGCTGAGATGGAGACTAATTGGCCACCAGTTCCTCCCCATCGTCACGGGAAATCACAAAGACCAGTAAACAGCTCTTTTATTAATTGGTCAGACGCTCACGTTCTGCTCTTTTCATCGTTAGCTCAGCTCAAATGGGAAGTTTGGTTTCGATTGAACCCTGGTGAAAAGCCCGTGGTTCCCGGCGCAGCAGGAACAAAATAAAAAATAATAATCTTTTCCTATTTGCCCGTTCTAGACGTCCAGGTTACTTCATGGAAATCAGTCAGCTCAGCTCATCCTCTCTGCTGCTTTCCCACTACAACAAAGCACTTTCACCCAGTCCCACCACCAGCAGCACCAGTCTCAGCAGCAGCAGCAGCAACTGTCGCGACACAGAACTGACAAGATGACTGATCCTTCCAAAGTTCAGCCACAATAACGGGGGGTTCTGCCTCCTGTGCTTTGGTTTGGTTTGGTTTTTTGGTTGGTTTTTTTTTTTTTTTTTGTTTTTTCCCTTTGAAGCAAACTAGCAGGAGGGGGCTTGCTCCACAAGTTGCACTGAGGCTGCGGAGGCAGCAGCAGGAAGGCTTTCCCCCGCCGCCGTGTTGAGACCTGCTCCTGGCTTCTGGAATCTCTTTGAAGAAAAAAAGCCACCAGAGGGTGACGGGGACGTGGCCAACTTTTGATAGTTTGCCCCGGTATCTGCGTTCTAAAGGATATTCGCTGCCATCTGTTAATTGGTCCAGGTGAAATCTCCAAATGTGACTGAAGTGAGAGGGATGCTGAAAATAGCGGTATTTTTATCAATCCTGTACATTTTTAAAGTATTCAAATGGACACGGAGCAATTGTTTGAATTAGCAGAAAAAAAGAAATGCCAGGAATCTAGTCCAAAAACCATCTAATTTTTTTCAGATGATTATGGGACAGTAAATATTTTGAAAATGTTGTGTGAAATCCAGTTCTCTGTTGTACAGATGCTGTAAAATATTGTGTATATGTCTGCATAAAAGGAGAAGAGAGCAAAATATTTTATATGATGCATGAAAATGTAATCTGTTATTTGTAGGTTTGAATCTGTTTCCCCTAAATTCTCATGCCATACTCAGACTAATGTTTTCCTCTGTTTCTACCCTTTTGTTTACAACATGATGCATCCTTATTTTCACCCTTTAATGTGGGCACAAGTCTCTCGTTTGTGCTTTGTCTGTGATGTCAGGGTTTGTCCGGTGAGGTACAGTGTGTTGGGTAGTTGACTTCTGGAAGTTAAAATTATTGATGAAGCTGTGTTTGGGGTTTTTTTTTTTGTTTTTTTTTGGTTTTTTTTGGAACTGGTGATCATCGCATCAGGGTTCAGGACATTCAGATTCATGAGTATCATCTGTCATTTCATAATTAACTCATCGTTTTATTTGAAAAAAAAAAAAAATAGGAATTTGCACTGCTTTCTTGTGGATGGGTTGGAATTTTATTCCCCAAAGCTATCTTTTGATATAGTTCATAGTTGGAGATATTTATGTAAAAGGTTTAAAAAAAAAAAGACAGTAATTTTCAAGAATGTTTCAGTTATAGGAGTAATTTGCACAAAACTATATTTGCATTTAATAACCTTTTGGGCACTTTTTAACCACTTTCTCTGTGGTGAGAATTGTAACTTGTTAAAATATGTTGGAATCTTTTTATTCTCCTTCAAAAATAAGTCAGAACTAATTCAGGGTCATTTTAACAACAACAACAAAACCCATAGTGCCTTGATTTTAATTCAGGTGATAACGTCGAACATCTTGAATTACAGCGTCTGGAATCTGTGACCATTTTCAATTTTGAAGTCTTAGTTCCATCGTCAGCCAAACTTGTGTGTGTGTTTCAGAGCTATTTCTGTGCTGTGTTTTGATTTTTTTTCCATGAGGGTCTGAGTTGAGAACAGGAGGGTTTTTGGAGCAGCACTCCCCCTCAGACAGTAGCCAGGAACAGAGAGGGGTCTCTAAAATCTCAGACCTCGAAGGTAAATGCTCTTAAAGATGAAAAAAAAAAATATCTCAAAGTATCCATTGCTCCTTTTGCAGCAGGAGGAACGTTAAGCTGAATTTTTTGTCGTTGTTTTATTTTTTTTTAATCCTTTTTGTAGTGTTCAAAGTGTGTGTTGGGGGAGATCATGACTGCATTTAACACTACCAGGCTGCTGATTTTTTTAAGAGATACCGCTGAACTAAGACTTCAGAAGGCAACTTCACTTTATAAAGAAAATAAAAAGTTCCAACAGATACGATGTGCTATTTTAAGTAAACGTTCAGTAGGTTTTTATGGTACTAGTTTGTGGAAACCAGAGCTTCGGAGGAAAATGAAGAAATGCTGATAGATCTGGTAATTAGAAACAAACAGGGAAAAAAAAACAAAAATAAAAACGAAACAGTAGAAGCAGTTAAAATTAGTGCTAGGGAGAGAAAGCTGGATTAATCTTGAATAGGGAAGGAGGAGTTGGATGAATGTAACCAAATGGTGATGGACTATTTTGTACTATGAAGCCGTTTGATTGTATTATTGTCTGGAGGAACCAAACCTGCAGGAAGGCGACACTGGTTTAGCCGAGCGTTGGATAAGAGTCAGGGTCTGTGTGTGTGTGTGTGTGTGTGTGTGTGTGTGTGTGTGTGTGTGTCCGTCCGTGTGTCCCAGCGTTAGTGGGGGACAAGGCCGTGTTGTCCCCCAAGTGACAGGGCAGGAGTTGGGCACCAAAAAAGCGAAGGAGGAAGGAGAAACAAAGTACCAAAGAGACATCGGATGCTTTTCTGCTCCAAAAAGCCTCTTGCAGCCCGGAGCAGGGAGCGGGTGCCGATGCCAAACAGAGGGAGGAGCACGTCCCCTTCTTCCAAGGGATTTCTGGTGCTCTCTGGGCTGGAATAATGATCCAAAACCCGTTCCTGAAATGTTGTATGTAAAGAAATGCTGCCTCGCTCTGCTGTCCCTGCCACTCCACCCCTTTCCCAGTTAAGCTGCGTTGACTAGAGGTCTGTGCCAGCAGTACTTTGCTTAATGGAAGATAGATTTAGATAAAAAAAAAAAAAATTGTTTTAACCAGTTACAATAATACCATAGCACTAAAAAAAAAGAAAACTGGGAGAGCTTTAATAGTGCTGTTAGAACTCTTGAATAGTGGTAAAATAGGTTTATTAAGCTATTATACTGAGAATTACAGAAAATAGAGATACCAGCCAGACAGTTAACGATGCAGCTTTTTATATAAAAGCTTCGTTTAAACTTCTCTTCCCTTTTTCCCCCCCTTTCCCAGACGCTCTGGTGTGCTGCTATGGGTCTGTCCGTAAGGAGGCTAAACGAGGTGAGAGAGACATCAGGTGAGATGCTGAAAGAGGCATGTCCTCCTTGATGAAGAGGCTCTCTGTAACCTCAGAGAGAGGTCATTCGACCACAGAGCTACCAGCGAGCAGAGAAAGGGTAGAAGATGGGGAAACTCAGAAAAACTGGAAAAAACAGAGCAGCAGGCGTTTTGAGAAATTCCTGCCAGGAACCAGGCGAGCGAGCGCGCAGAACCGGCGCCAGGTTCCACGCAGGGACGATGCAGATGCTTTGTTTCACACAAAAAGTGTGTTTTTAAAGGCTCTGTGGCTTCCCCTGTGGCTGAACTCCTCCTTGATCTTTAGTGGGAAGAGGACCAGGCTCTTGCCTCTTCCTTCATCAGCCTTTTGCTTCTGCCCGGGGTCGTTTGCTGCCCTCATAGACTTATTGGCCACCTCCTCCTGACTGGCAGGGTAAGGAACGTGGTGATGCTGTGGGTTCTGGAGCGTTGGTGGTGTGAGAGAAGGGCCCTGAGGGAAGGGAAAGGGGCTGTTAAGGAGGAGAGAGGGTTGTATTTATGAAGAAATGGGCTGGTGGTACCTGGTGGAGCGAAAAAAAGGGTTTTAGCCGCCTGGAGTTTTGGAGACAGACATTGTTTGCCTGCAGTGGGTGAGGATTTGAAGAAAAGCTTCTAGGATAACTTCAGAGAAAAAAAAAAAAGAGTATAGCTATTTTTATATTATATTTAATATATATTATATTTGTATATAAATATGAAAGGATTCTAGTAGGAGCTCTCCATATGCCTTCCATTTCATCTAGAGGGTTTACCTTCTGCACTACGGTTCCCGTGTGTCGCCACCTTCTGTGGGCATCCCGCCTGCTGCCAAACACCAAAATTAAATAACCCAGTATCCTTACAAGAGAGAGGTCTCATTTCAGCTTTACGTGACAATGGAGAAAATGAAGCTCTATCAGGCAGGGTTGGTTTTTTTCCACAGCAAAAGAAATAATTCTCGTAAGACTCAAATAGCACTTTCTCTTTCTTTTTTTTTTTTTTTTGAGTAATAACAAGCACTTTACTAGAAAAGACTATTTGAAAACCAGTTTATTTCTTTAGTCAGTGAAACTGTTTTAAAAAAAAATGTTGTGGGGGCTGGAGGGGGGTGTGGAGGAATAAGTAACACACAGAAAACTGTCGAGAGAGACATTTCTGGAAAATGTTTCTTGAACGTGGTGATCCTTCGAGGCGTGAAGTGCAAGGTTAAAAAGGTTCTAAAGCCCAGGTTGGCTTCGTGTTTCATCTGGGCAGGGGAAGGGTTGGTGAGGATGGATTCCTTGGATGGAAGGAAGGAGGGAAGGAAGGAAGGAGGGAAGCTTTTTAAGTTGCACGGTTGCCTATGAGAGAGAATCACCTGGAGTCTCATTTTGCCTGCTCGGGAATTCTAAGTGTCCCTTAGGATTATGGATTTGGGTGGAAACGTTGGGGAGGTGTAAAGATGTGGCCTTTTTCAAATGTTGAAGTCGATTCAAGAACCGTTTCTATTTTCAGAGATTTAAGCCAGGTGGTGTCCTGAGTGTTCTTAAATGCCGTGGCATCAGGAGATGTCACACAGATTCATAGGTTTCTGTATTTGAAATCATTATTAAAATGAGACGTACAGTCAGAGGGCTGGCAAATGGTTATTTTGATTAAAAGGGAAAAGAGACTAGTTTTAATAATTAACCTTTTATTTTTTTACGTATCCCTGGTGGAAAAAGTTGAAGAGAGTTAAGTGGATTTGGATTTAAAAAAAAAAAAAGAAAAAAAAAAAGAGGTATTTAAACAAATCGTAGTGGATGAGACAACTGTGAGAGAACATTTGAAAATGGTCTTGGTTGTCCATGAGACTGGATAGTTTGCTTTTTCACTGTCATGATTTTTAACACTACATTCCTTGTCTTTTTTTTTTTTGTTGTCGTTATTTTTGTTTTTATTAAAGAGGTGATTTTTTTAAGCTCTGCTACGCTTCATGCTCCGTCATCTGCATGAATTTTGCCAGCATGATGTGCTAGATTCAAAGAAATTGTACCTAAAAAAAATTAAAGATGGGGAGGGGGGAGGGAAGGGGGGAATGTTAAACGTAAAACACTGTGTCTGAACAAAATACTGTATGGCCTAATATACAGACCCCCAGCTGAGACTGAGAGATGCTGCATTAATAGACAATCAATGGGTAATTATTTATGAAAAAGCTTCTGGGAATGGTCTTCAAAGATGTCACTGCTTTGAAAGCAGTTGCTTGGTTGTCTTCTTTTTGTTTTTTTATCACAAAAGGTGAAAAATTATTTATTTTCGAATATATCAGATTGACTTTTGAGTTTTTAAACAGTGTTGATTTCGCAGTGTCTTGGGTTTCAGTTTTGTTTTGTACTCTTTTTTTTTTTTTTTTTCTTTTTTTTTTTAATTTTTAACTGGCATTAGATTTGTAAACGCAAAAGGTTAAAACAGACAAAACCCCGGTGCCGCTCATATTGACGTCAGGAAATGTAGATACAATTCCCTGGTGTTCATGTGACCATTACTAACTGTCAATTTTTTAACTGAATAAATGTTAACTCGTTTAAAATTTTGCTTTCTGTAGCTTCTAAGGTTCTAGAAGTCGTTTGGTTGGGCTTTTCTTCCCCCCCTCGAGTTGTTTGCTGTCAGTTTTACCCCCATTTCACGCTGAAGTGCTCTCTGACCCTTCCCCCTGTACAGAAGGCACTTTCTCTCCCCGACCCAAAACCCACCTGTGAGAAGTTGCTCGATGTTGATTTTTTACCTCCTCTTCCCCCTCCCCTGCCCCCAGACAAATGACTTGTGAGATTTCAGTAAAAACGCATACTGTATTTTTATTTTTCTCTTGTCTTCTCTCTTCGCAAATGGATGCCCCGCTCTGAGGGCTGGGAGACCTTCCCTTTGGGGATTGAATTCCCTCACCCAGGGCCTGTGTCCCACGAGTGGAAACTACTCCTGTCTCTCCCCCACGAGGGGATGAACCCCCCCCTTTAATTCTTTCCACCCCCTCCTTTTGATCTGGGACGGGGGCTGTGTCCCCAGGAAAGGAGGCAGAGACTCTGTCAGAGCAGGTGGGTCTCGCTGTGAAGATCTCAGTGCCCTTCTCCCTCATCCCAGTGTGAACGTTAATAATTTGAAATTAATTACGCTTCCAGAGAAAGGTGGGAGGGGAGGAAACCCATTAATTAAATCTGCCCGGAGGCAGTTCCAAATACTGAGCTATTTTGACAGCCCTGCAGTTGTTTTCTTTCTGCACCACCAGGCTGGACACCCACGTGAAGACACTGAACTTCTTCCGTGGGGATTAAACCAGGCTTGGGCGAGCGTTCTGCAACTTCCAGATGCCATGAACCCCCTGCGCCCCCGGGGCTCAAATGT
>BJBW01008232.1:10958-24503 GCA_004320125.1 Scolopax mira
CTTTTCCAGAAGCAGCGCTGTGCTGCCAGCCCCAGCCGGCTCCCTGGCACGGTGCTGCCCTGCAAAGCCAGAAGCAGAACCCCTGCTGAAGAGGAGATCAGCCATCCAAAGGTTAGTGGTGCTTCCGAGCCTCCGGCGTTGGGGAGATGATAAATTCCAGAAGATTGCAGCTGCCGGAGGACAACGCTTTCCCTGGTCTGGGTGGCTTTGTAGCTGGTGGGCTCTTGTCACGTGTCACACCCCTTCCACACCTGGATTTTCACTTGGGAAGTCAAGTTAAATCCAGAAGAAATATGGATGCTGCAGATGGACGGGAAGCTCAAGGCAGCCTGTCCCGAGGTTGGCCACAGCTGTGACTCCCCAGGCCCTACAGGGTCACCTACAGGGAAGTGCCACGTCAGTTGGGCACGTGCCGCTCCATCTCCACCTCTCTGGGAAGGAAGGGTGACTCGGGTTATGCCCGGGATGAAGCTGCCTCATCCTCTTCCCTCAGCAGCTGAGATTTATTTCTTTTTAATTATACCAAATCCAGGAGTGACACGTGGGAGACTCAACCACCAGATCCCTTTCCTGCTGTAAAAACCAGCCCTCGCCAGGCTCGACACGTGGCTAACGTACCTCAAACCAGCAAGCCCAAGCACCTTGTCCCCGACCAGCTGCTTTGCCCTGGGCTCAATAGGTTCCCTTTGAAGACCTTTGTCCCAGCAGGACAGAAGAGCAGACGTCCTCAATCACTGCTGGTTGCACTTTGCCACGTACGGTGTGACGGCACGGGCCTCAGCTACGGCTTGGAAACGGGCACCTTCCTAAGGAACAAGCATGAGATTTCTCTCATTTTAAACATCTCAGATCATGTGAGAGTTGGTTTTTTTTTCATCCTGGTAGAACTGACCCATCATCATCTCCCTCCTCTTCAATTAAGACCTCCTGCTTTCAGGAGCAGGGGGAAAGGAAAGGCTTTAACAAAAAGCTTTTGAGGCAAATTCACCCTAAAAGGTAAGTCACTGTTCATAGAACCAAAGAATGGTTTGGGTTGGAAGCGACCTTAAAGATCATCTAGTTCCAACCCCCCTGGAGGGTGGCAGGGACACCTCCCACTAGACCTGTGCTCAAAGCCCCATCCAGCCTGGCCTTGGACACCTCCAGGGATGGGGCAGCCACAGCTTCTCTGGGCAACCTGTTCCAGTATCTCACCACCCTTCCTGATATCTCATCTAAATCTCTCCTCTTTCAGTTTAAAACCATTACCCTTTGTCCTACGGCTCCAGTCCCTGTTAGAGAGTCCCTCCCCATCTCTCCTGTAGCCCCTTCACGTACTGGAAGGCCACAGGCCCAGCTCTCTCAGCCTGTCCTCACAGCAGAGGTGCTCCAGCCCTCCAAGTATCCTCTGGACCTGTTCTTCCAACAGGTCCCTGTCCTTCTTGTACATGTATAAGTACACTCCTTAAGATATTACCTATATCTCAAAATACCCAGATATTTCGAGACCAACCAGTGTCACACACATCCCCCGCCATGACAATGCCCTAGAAACACAAGAAACAGTTATGATGAAAGAGGCCAAAATCCAGAGGGCTGACCAGGCAGGCACCACGCTGCTAAAAATACATCCCTGGAGGCCTCCAGCACCTTCAAGGGGCTTCGGTTACACCCCAGTGAGATTCTTCACATTGCAAAAAATTCCAACAGGCGCTCGACAACAATTAATCACTGCAATTAGCAGCAGCTACGAAAGCACCTTTCAAAGCTTTTACTAAAATTTCACCAGCTATCTAATTTTCCAACAGATTTCCAAGGGTAAGTCCACGTTTGTGCTTTTAAGAAAAAATCATTTAAAAAGATAACTATTCAAACTATCTCCTACCTGCCTGGGTAGCAACAGAGCAGCCACATCCATCACTGGGACCGGCCAAGAGCAGAGAAAGGCACCATTTTCTGCAACCCACAGATCTTCAACGGTCAACAATTTCAAACCTGTTATAACACTGGCATTTACTAATATCCAAATTAAATTTCCTTACCTTAAGTACATGATGACCTCTGTGGCAGGAATTACGGGAACTTTCAAAAACAATACTGAAAAAAACCTCAAATGGAGACACTGTGTTTTATTAATACTCTTCCAGATTACATTTCTATTCCTAGAAAGAAAAACACAAACACATCTAAATCTAAGGATTCCATTATTGTTCAATCCTGGGAATGGAATATTGTTAACTTGGACCATTTTATTACTTTCTGTATACTTTAGTATTTCAAAATTTAAAAAAAAAAAAAAAAAAAAGAAAAAGTCAAATAATACCAGCTCCAGACAGATTGCATATTGAACATGGTAGGCTGTTAATCACCACATATCAATTTCCTGATAAAAATCCCTGATTAAGAAGTTTTCCCTCTAAATTTACTGTATAAAACTCTCTGTTGGTGGCTCAGCCACTCAATGCTCCCAGGAACTGCTCCCAGGTTTCTTGTTGCAGCCTCGACCACTGGTCCTTGGAGGTGGGAGCCAGCAGTTGTCTCCTGAACCCCATCTGTTGGGCAACATGGAACAAGCCACTGTCTGCTTCCAGAAGCCTTAAGAGTCAGCTCTTGAAGAAAGAGGAAAGGTGTCCACGTGTAACAGAGGGAGAAAAGAGGAAGCCTCAATACTCGTGAGAGCAGGTCCTCAGAACTCAGCTGAGCCAGGTCCGGCAAGCAAGAAAACCAGGCCAATGCCACCAAGGGAGCAGGCACCACAGAGTAAACAAACCAGCCCATAAGCAGATGTCCACTGCAGAAGCTGTCCACAAACGCCTCAGTCCCATCAACCCCTCGCTTGATGGGGGAACACAAAGTTCAGTGTCTCATCTTCAGTGCCTGTGTAACTGTAATTCTGTACATTATATACAAAGATGCACGAGGACAGCTGCTTGGTGCTTTCAATCCTTCTTCTGCAGTGACGGAAAAGTTTAAAACCCAGAGTCTGGACTTATAAATAGTGCAGAAAATGCAAATGCTAAGAAGACGATGCCTCCTATTATTGTCACTGAAAAGAAAAAGCAAACCAAAATTAGATTAGGTATTGAAAGTTAAATATCTTCCACGACACATTACAGATTTTAACTTTTCTTTTTAAGAATTTTAACTGCATCTACGAGAATATATTCTGGTCCTTAAAGGAAGCTTTGTTTTACTCTTATTACTTTAGCTGGTATAAAACTGAGGCTGACACCTGGATATTTGGCTGTAGGGGATGGAAATAAAATACAGTATTCCCACGCTGGAGGAAGCCATCAGTTAAGAGTGACATACCAATTAGCATTTTTTCCACAGTTTAGGTAACTATATTGAGAGAGACAGTATAAAAGACATTAAGTGCTGGAGACTGGGCCAGTATCCCAGGAAAGCACCACTGTATTTGGACCATTCTTCTACTCTTCTCTAAACAAGCTAATGAGCTAGATGGATCTTTGGCCTAATCTAATAAGGCTATTCCTATGGCCAAAGATCCACGTTGAGCTTATTAAGAGCATATGAAATCACTGTTAGATTAGCACCTCATCATCAGTTTCCTTGGCAAACACACAACCGAATGCTGGTTTCACTTTTTGCAGTGAGGTTGGTTTCTTTTACAATCTCTGCAACCACAGAACAGATATTCTGAATGAACACTTCACGGTTTGAAGCAGCTTCACAGAATCCCTCCTGGGAGTGAGAAACCTCACTAATGTCACAGGACTGGCAGCTGACGCAAGCTGCAACCTAATCTGAGGAAAAACAAACAACCCGAGGTAACCTTATTGGCCCTTCCTGTTACAGATAGCAGGTATGATAAAAAAGAAATAATTATGCCATGCACAGAGTAGCTTTTAAAGCTTTTATATGGCTGGCATAACTTGTACATCTGCAGTTCTTTTGCTCACCTGAAGGTCTGCACTCAGAATCGTGACAGAATTTCTACTATCTGCTGTCAAACAATGCATATCCAGAATGCTGTGTTTCCTCCTCCTGGCCTCCTACAAGCCAGCTAATAGTGAAGCAAAACGTGCCTCACCCGTGTCCTTCTTTGAACATGGAGCTACAACACCCATTCCGACTCCTTTAATCAGAGCCAGCAGTTGTTAAGATCAATTAAGGCTGGACCCCTTAGAAGCACCCCGTGCAAGGCGGTGGAACTCTGCCTGGCAGGAGGGACAGGCGGCCTGGGGAACAGCACTGGGTCACCCCCTGAGGCAGGGAGCTGACTATGGGGCAGTGGGAGGTGGGACAGAAAACAGGGACTCAAAAAAAAAAAGCTTTTCGGTTTTCCAAAAGTTTTGAGAAACTCTGTTCTCAAGTATGGAGTCATTTAGGCCAGAAATATTACCAGCATTAAGGTATTTTTCTTGGTAGGAGTTTTCACTTACCAGTTCTAACTGAAATTTTTTGTGCTATCATTCTCCCTCCAATAACTGCTAAACCAGTGCACAGGCAATGTCCCACTGTTCCTCCTACTGCCACGCCATAGGGGTCCTGAGAGAAAAAACACAGACAGGAAACATCAGCACAGCTGAAAACACACTAGTCCTACAACCACCTCCTGCCTTGATTCCTTGGTTGTACAGCAAGGACTATCTTCAAGCATGGAAGACAGATGCTCTCTGGTGTTTGCTCTGCTCTGCTAGCCATCACTGCCTTAAAGACCAGAAAGCGTGTACATCACCCAGTGAGACAGACTTAAATCTAAACCTGATTAATCCAGGAGCATATGGCTTGTTTCAAGCAAGAAGCATCTTCAAGTCATTAAATATAGACCCAGAAATCGCTCTGCTGTACTTAAGCAACCTCTAGAGGGAAGGTGGCAGCTGTTGAGGAACACGATATGCATCAGCTAGAAAAACACCAACCTAATTATAAAGAAAGAGAAAAATAAAGCCATGAACTGCAAACGAAAGCTTTTGGCAGCTAAAACACTCTGACTCCTCTGTCCAGCTTCACAAGCTTATGCTCTACACTCTGCCCCTCTAATCTTCCAAAGAGGGAAGCATAAAAGAATTTAAGCCCAGAAGATACCACTGTTCTTGAAGTTTATTGTCACTGACAGCTTTCATGTCACTGCATAACAAGCAGCTACTCAGTATGTGAACAACTCTGCTACATAAAGACGTTTCTCAGATCTACTTACACAGTTAAGGGCAGAACAGGTATTAAACACCTCATAAAACAGAATAATTAGAAGCTGAAAACAATCTTTAATGACAGATATCCAAGACAAGGTAGGAGCATGACTTTCTGCTGTACAAAGATGAATGAGGGAAATTGGAGCTGAATCTCCTGCACATTTCTGTGAGACTTTTAGCTCTGAGAGGAAAAAAATGCTGCTGCCGTCACACGAGGAATGCATGAAATTTCTAACAGGCAAACAGCAAAACTAAGAAATGGTATGATATGATGAAAAGACAACACTGTCTGGCTAAAAGAACCAGAACCACAAGCAGATGAGAAAAGGTGGTGAACACCAAGCAGAGGACGGGTAGGAAACCCCCTCAAGAAGTCTGGGTCAGAAGGAGGGCTGTGTCAGCAGAACACACTTGCCTCCAGGATCAGAACCCAAAGCTCCTCATTCCCCTGTGGTCAGCAGTGACCTGTGCAGCCCCCACTGGCAGGGGGTGCATCTCACCCCCCACCCCACTCCCCAGAAGGTAACAAGTTACAATGCTTCCCTCAGCACAGCGTCTCCAGGAGCAGAAGTGCTCAGACCAGCAGCCGAGGCAAAGCCAGTCTAGTAGGACATAATGAAGCTTCCTTTTCTGTTTCCTTAAACACATGAACAATTTTTACATACAGTAAACTACTGAGGTGTAAAATCAAGTTCTTAAGGACTGCTGTCAGGCCTAGGTTCAGGAAGACAGACTTAACTCACTCCCCTGGTGTATGCACTGAGATAGTCAAATTATCACCCTTTTTTCCCTCTAAAAGAGCCCTGTTGGTTTGCTGTGACAGGACAGACCCTACTCATTTAATGAATGGTCACATAGTATTTTATTTTCACTGGAGAATGTATGGTCCCAGCTGACCTACCACACTACTCAAATCTCTGTAAAGATGATAGTTTCTTTTCTCATAAGCATGTCTGTAGTACTCTTGCTAAGTATCTTAGTGCTTCACTAACAAGGATTCATCTAAAAATATTATGAAGCAAAAGAGTACAAAAGAATCCCACAGATAAAATGAATAAAGATCTGGATCATAATCATTCACTGATTTTGAAAGCCAAGACTAAGATATCTTCAATTCATTTCTGTAGTACTTGTAAGAACACACTTCTGTGTTCTTACTTATAAGTACTTATAAGCTGCAATGCTCAGCACTTCACAGACAAGACGGCAGAGTCTGATGGACACTTCCTACTGGGACAACTCAGACAATGCAAACCAGAAGTCAACCACCACCTGTGAAAAGATGGGCTTAAGGAAATTGCTCAGCACCATGTAAAAACTTGGGAAGAAGGAGAAATGATTCCTCGTTTTCCAATGTGGCATGTAACTGCCTGAACAATGAGATCCCCCTCTTGTTCTGCTGTTCCCTGCCTCCTGAGCTCTAAGCACCTTCCCTGCACTGTAATAGACACAAGAGGTTCCTACAGATTATAGATTCCTTCATACACAACCCTGATTTATCCCCAGGGAAGGTTAGAAAGTCCACTGAAAGAAGCAGGAGAGCTAGTGGAAAAATTATCTCAATGTATGAAAGAGCACAGGCAAGCTATTTATGTTCATTAAAAGTTTGACTATAAACCTTAATTTTCCTTTAAATATAATATGAACATTCCAATCATCATGCTCAACATAATTTAATTTATGGTATTACTTACTGCACAGCAGTTTGGAGTTTATTTTAGTTCTATACACTGTACATATTCACTTAGATTTTTAAAAAGTTGTCTTTAAGTTGGCTTTGATGGAGGTCTCTTTTTAAAGCTCCTGTGTTAAAACCGTATGACCACAGAGATCAAAGGAAAGAGGTTCTGCAACACCTCTCAACACTGTCACAAGAACAATTGTATTCAACTGCATGATATCATAAAAATATGATTTCCAGAAATGTCTGTGCAGTCCTAATCATGTAACAATAGTTCAAATAATACACAGAGCTTCAGTGCATTTATTTCCAGGTCTCGACACAGTTGTAACACTGAGGCACAGCAAGGCAGCAGGTGTGAAGCTGGTACCTCCTGCAAGAGTCTTTTGTCTCTCCTGCTTCTTTGTGGGCAACCCAAAGAGGGCAGAAGAACATCCTGCACCACTCACCTCTCTGGCAGCCAGGACTATGGTTGTTAATTGGGAACGATCACCCCATTCTGCTAAAAACGTTAAGGTGAAAGCTTGAACAAAGATTGGAGAAATAAAATGTAGCCACTTCTTCTGAGGTATAGTGGTGCCTGGCCCTGATTCCACGTCTCCTGGCCCATTTAACAGTTTGGTTCTCTGGAGCTGGGGAAGACAAAAAAAAACAACCACCCATAAGCTTAGAAATATCATCTCAACAACTTAAATACTTAAACAGTAAAGCTAGCCATTTAGCATCTGAGTGTTATTAACCATTGACCATTATCAATGTAATATTTGTATTAGACACCATTTTAAAAAGCTAGCTACATATATGCACACACGTGTGTGTCTATATATACACACATATATATGTACCTGTAACTACCTCTAACCTCCAGTTATATCCAGTCCATCTTGTGCTGCTTGCATTTAGGCAGCAGTGTCAACAGGAATGACATCTGCTTTCCAACCACAGGTTTCCTCCTATTCTTACAGCAAGGATCCCCCTCTTCCCAAGTGGTAGCTCTCAAATTAGGATTTGATAAATTTAATGGGGAAAAAAAAAAATAAATTAATACTCCACACTATTCCTTAGAAGTGGACCAGTATGTTTCAAATGTTGTAACAATAACCTTTGCTACAACACTATTAACCTCAGCTACAAAAAAGGTAATAAAAAGCAGAGAAAAGAGTAAACTGTTGATGAGCTTTCTGCTAGTAATGCATTAAAACCCAACCAACACACAGGACTATATGGAGAAAGTCCCATTTTCCCTGAGAAGCCAGGCTTGCCCCAGAACTGGAATAACCTATTGAAACAGCCTCCAGGGGCCACTCCTGCCCCATTTACCACACATTTTCTGTGTCAGATTATCAATCAGACACAACTGAACACCTCAAAGGTGGCAGTGCCCTTCTGCAGCTTTACGGCTGTAACTATTTCATCAGCCACAATTCACAGAAAGTTTAGGACTTACTTCCTCATCTTTTTTTTTAATTTCTGCTTGAACTTCCTCCAGCTCTTCTTGACCCTCGTCTGGACTCATTTTCAAGCCTTCCCGAAGCATTCGGATGCCAAAAATTGCAAACAGTGCCGTTGACACATAGTATGTGTAAACACGAGGAATAACCGTGGTGGCATAGCCAAACAAAACTGAAAAGAAAACAAATGCATCATTTAAAAACAATAAGCACGAGGATCATAATTGTTTTTCCCACATCTGAGAAACGCTGGCTAGCAAAACCTGCTGTTCAAACACCCACCGATGAATGTTGCGTCTTTTGTTAGTTTTATATAATTTTCTAATTTTTTTGGCAAGACACACTAGAAACTCCAACTATTGCTGGTCATACCAGAGACTGAGGTCCAGTAACACGCAGACAAGGCACACCAGGCAAAGTTGATGGGCTCCTATTTCCAGGAGCCAGCCCAAGCAACATTATCTTTCCATCCAGGACTATGCAAGTCCTGCCTTTCTCCAAGCACGCAATGAAACTAGGGTCTGTATCGTTAGGCTAATTCCATTTTGGAATTCCATACACATATGACTACATGTTGGACAGCATCTCTTACCAGTAATTTCATTTATCAGATAATGTTAGAATAAAATTTTCTACAAGTTCAATCTACTAGACATACCCACAAATCATCCAGCTGCACAAATCCATGTCTGTCTTCTTTTGCCAAGTGCAAATACCTGCACGTTATTATTCCCCTCTCTCCCACAAACTCCCCACGAACACACAACACGACCAGCTTTGATCTTCCTTTAATTTAAAAGCACCAATTCCCCTCAAAGACCAAAAAGCTACCTCCACGGTGCATCTACTTTTACGGGTATCAAAAGCAATCAAACTAAGCCAACACTGGCTCTCAAAGAAGAAGGAATATGTATCCAGGACAAAATACTTGCTTCTTCACAAAGTAAGACTAGTTAGCACTTTTGGACAAAAAAAAAAGGACTGTATAAATGAGAGGAAGTTAGAACTCCACACCTAACACTCAGGGCTGCTTGAACCATGCACTCACAACTGTTTCTGTTGGTTTACTCCACATGCAATTAGCTAAAAGGAAGCATGTTACCGGGTGCATTTTCTTGCACACACTTTGTTAGTTGAAAAATGCACTCAGGAGTTACTACAGAATCTGGAAATGAATCTGCACTGCCACTACCAAAAGTGACACTACGTGACCAAAATTAATCAGGCTGCACTATCAGAAAACATGGCAAATAAATATATAAATAACAGGTTTAGTTGCATAGTTAAATAAAAAATGAGTTAAACTAAACTTCTTTTTAAAGACTGAAAATACTTTAGTAAAGCAATGCCAGAAACTATACTAAAAGATATTAAATTCTTTTTTAGCATTACTTGCATATGCAACCACAGAAATAATCAGAACGATAAGGCAGCTTATTTTGTCATAAGGGTAGAGCTGTCTCTAAGCACAGCTTAAAAAAAATTAAATCCCAAGTAGTGATCTGTGGTCATTCAGAGCCAGTGAGTTTAAAGTGAGCACATTTTCATGGAATCAAGGTGGGAAAAAAACCTTAGGAATTTCCAGACACACTTGTATAAAACAAGGGCAGTAGAAAGAGGTAAGAAGAAAAAACTAAGAAAAAAAGAGGATTCTTTCTAAAAAAAGAAATAGTTGGGAACCTCTAAACAGGAGGATAAAGCTGAAAAGAAAGCTTTCATAAAAAAGCAGCAAGAAAGATTTGAAGAAGACTTAGCATAGAAAATGGGAGAGTTGAAATGGGCAGGAGAAAAGAAATTGCAAGATTTACAGACTAATGCATCACCTCCAGTACTAACTAACATTAAATGAAGCAAGCAGTGCAGAAGGGGAAGCAGAATCCAAGACTGTAACATGAAGTGAGTAATCGAAGAAACTCCTACAATGCCATCATTACACACAGTGCAAACTGAAACTGCTCCAAGACTGCAGTAATAATTGCAGCAACACATATAGCAACAGCCACACATCCAAAAAACATTCAGAGAAACGTTTGCTGAGAAGCCTGAAGCCAGTTCATGGTCTGTCTCCAACGTATATATAAACCAATAAACATCATTTCAATTATTTCTGAAATGGACACAGTTAGAAACACGCACACCTACAGCAAAACTTCTGCTGCACCTGACAAACCTGAAGGCTGCTCCACTTTATGGTCACTGCTACATAAGAACCCACAGCTACAGGTTCCTCAAGTGCCACCTGACACCTCGCTCCTTCCCCAGCTCTTGGCTCTGCCAGCAGCACCCATCCCAAAGGATCACAGCAGAACATCACCTTCCACTTACACAGCAAAATCCAAACAGCTACACCTACAGGGACAGAAGTCAGGTGAGGGAGATTTGTCATCATATTAAGAATCTCTCGCCTTAGGAGGAGGAAGAAGAGCCGTCACTCCCACATTCCCTTGGGGCACACGAATTTAACAGCAGCTAAAAATAAAAAGGAAACTAGCGGCCCAAAAATCAAAAGAAGTGATCAGGCTCCCAGTCCCATGCTTCTTCCTTAAACTCCCAGCAAAGTCTAGGGAGCGCAAACACCTCATTACAGGTAAAAGCCTAAAGATTCAACCTGAGACGTGGCCTCCAGGAAAACCTTCACGCTCTCCTCAAAATAGAACACTGCATATACCTACTCCCTTCATTTTAATTTTAATTAAGGTTTATCGATCCATAAAAAGGGAGGAGTGCTGACCTGATAAACACGTCATCAGTCCCAGGGCAAGCATAGCACCAGCCAGTACAGTCAAACGGTTGTACCGCATCGCCATGATGGCTGCAATGAAGAAGGTCTTATCCCCCAGCTCCGAGACGATGATGACCGATATAGCAGCCACAAATGCATGGATAAAGCCCAAATTGGTCTTGTCAGCTGATTCTTCATTGACAACGTGAACGGGAACAGCTGGCGAGGACCCCTTCTGTAAGAGGGAGGAGGAAAAAAAACCAACAATAACAAAAAAACCCACGAGTTAATTAAACTTGAATAGTCAGTTCACAGAAGTACCGAGCCTTCTATTTCTCCCATCATATCATACTGGGCAGTGTGACACTTTAAGTATATACCTCTCACGCAGCATTAATGATCATTAACTAGTTACTGGCTGCCACCCACCTCTAATTGCTAGCGAGGCACTTCACAAGATCAGATTGTGCACTGATAATTAAAGCAATACTTCACTGTACACGCTATTACCAGAACATGAGAAACACTATTGCAACAAAACATGGGGAAAGTTGCATTAGTTCAGCTCTAATATTGCTCTCTTTACAATCCCGGGCTATCTACTTTACAACCTTGACCAAACAAGCAGTTTTCTGATATAAATATTAAAAAATGTAACTCTTCAAATTAAAATTGGGCAACTAGGATAGCTTAGCAGAAATACGAAGCCACTTCACAAAACTGTCAGAATCACTCTTCTTCGCTTGCGAAACCTCTGCATCTCAGCTGCATCAAAAAAGTTTTCATTAGCTTTTTCTTGTATGTGCTCTACGCTCGTCAAAAACTAGCTTTTGAGACTTTCCAGGGGTCAAACCAGGGCGGCGGGGCTCTAAGTCTCGCTGACTGAAGTGTTGGCTTTTACAGAGGTGCAGACGCATGCAGTCAGAAGCCAGACCCAGAACGAGGAAGTCGGCGTTCCGAGGCTTGACCAGAGAAAGCTCGTTGCAGCACATCCACCGGCAGAGACAGACGGCGACGTGTTTTAACACGGTCGCTTCCCAGCCTTCCACTTTCAGCCCCGCTGTATAAGTTTTGGGGGTTTGATATTTAAAAGTTGCTATGGCACAGGGTGACTTCCCACAGTTCCTTCACCTTTAGCAACGCTGTACATTTATTTTTTTATTTTTTTTAAGGGGGTGTGTGTTAATATTTAAAACCGGGCATGCTCTATGGGCTACATCAAGCCATATGTTAGTACGTTTCTCATCCCTCTGTGTGCTCACCCGGCACCGGAGTCCCCTAACCAAGAACGCCACTTTAAAAAAGTTTTAACCCCCCAAAATTAAACTTAAGTATTGAAGAAAAAAAAAACCCTGAGCCACAACAAAGCCTGCTTTCATCTGCTTCTGTGAGGAAAACCTGGAGAGGTCGGTTTGCCCCCTCAGCATGCAAGCAAGCAAGCAAGGCACAAAAATACTTATCTGGTGAAAAAGAAAGCGTTAGTCCATTTTTCATAACGGACCTAAATTCTCCCTCTTTTAGCAGAAAAAGGGAAATTTGCAGGGGTTTCCTTGGCTGTGGCCCTCCACCGTCCCTCTTTTTGCTAGAAGAGGGGGAGTTTGGGGGTCCGTTGGCCTCCGCAAGGCGAGGCGCCCTGCAGGCCGGGCCCAGCCCCGCCTCGCCTCACCTCAGCCCGCGGTTCGTCTCCCTGCGCCGCCGGCGCTGGCGGCGGCTCCTTCTTCCTTCCGGGCTCTTCCTCCGGAGCGGCGCTCAGCCCCGCCGGGGCCGTCAGGAGCAGCAGCAGGGCGGCCGCCAGCAGCAGCGCGGCGGCCCGCCGGAGCGGGGACGGCGGCGAGGCCATGGCGGCCGAGCGCGGTGCTGAGGGGAGGGCGGGGCGGCGCCCAGGCCCACTTCGAGTGGGCGGGGCAGCGCCACGCCGATTGGCTGCGCCCGCCCGCTGACGGCCGCCGTTGACAGATGTCCCGCCCCTCCCGCCGGAGCCGGGCCGGTGAGGCTGGCGGGACGCGGTGCTGGCTTCTAACGGGTCCCGGTGCGCACCCGCCGGGAGACCCGGCGAGACCCATTCCCGGTACGTTGTACCAAGTAACGGCTCCGCTTTTGCACGTACATAGCCCGTTTTTTTTTTTTTGCAAAATGACACAAAACGGAAATAGGTGTCACAAACCCCTTTAATGAGTTAATTCGTAAGATGCACTTCAGGGTATAAAAATACTTCTCGGATACAAAATAATATACGCATTTAAATAGAAAACACGCCGGGACAGCAGCATCCACGATGCCACATCGTGCAAATTCATCATTGGCTCCAGCACCATAAAAATGACCAAAACATTCACTGGTTCAGTGCAAAAAAAAGAAGGGTCCAGACCTTACAGCCCCTAAACGAGCTCCAAAAGAGACACTTTTGGAGGGACACTTTATCAGTAAATCCAGTGATAGTATATAGGGTAACAGTTTTAAACTGAAAGAGGGGAGATTTAGATGAGATATCAGGAAGAAATTCTTTGCTGTGAGGGTGGTGAGACACTGGAACAGGTTGCCCAGAGGAGCTGT